>MU885089.1:0-12318 GCA_036418205.1 Ostertagia ostertagi | reverse complement strand
TCTAACCGCCCTGACTGACTGTCCCAGCAACGGGTCTTGTAAGAAAAACGCAGGCGAGACCGTCCACGTTGATGACGTCATACTATGATGTGGTCTTGCGCTGAAGTCGATGCGCAATGAAGAGGCTTCGTTTTGCGGGTTCCGGGCCCATTCTCTAGTTTTTTCTTCACTGCTGCAGCCTTCTCTTCTTCTACGCTTTATTCCCAACAGGAGGTCAAGCCGTTGTACCATCTGCCCTCAAATGCGGGTTATTGAGAGCACACGGAGGCGGTGCGCTTACTAACAGTTACTGACTCCGACTGAATGCAGCAAGCAGGATGTACCCTGTATTCTAAGACACGGTCGATGAGCAATGATCCAGGTGTTGAGGCTTTTCTTACCTGGATAAAGTCGGCTCAAAGAGAAGACCTGCATGCGAGCATTGGGCACAGCCACTTGACAAATAACTGCTCGGCCCATAGTGATCGTGAAATCGCCCATACCCATGAGGAACCCGACTACAGCGACAACGGCTCTGCTGAAATTTCAAGTTGAAATTTGTAGTGTGAACGATTTGTATATGCTAGGAGCTCATAGCATAACAGAGGTAAAGCTTCATGATAGTGTCCTGAGTAACGTTAAGGCAATTTTTTTTATCAATCCAGGTTTTGAAAAGGCTACTGAATGAAGCTTCGAAATCTTGGGAAGCTTGGAAACATAATCTGTAGAAAGTGTGTACTCGTCATGCCATGACTCGAAGGCGTGGAACATGGGCACTAAGGAGTCGACATAAATGTATCCTCTCGTGCGATGCGCTGTGCATTCCACTTCCGTTCAGAATCGTTGCACCATTGGACATGACATGGTCAGCAGTAATACCATCAGTATACAAAGAATGGCTTGTGCGGCCAGCTAATGTACTATTCAGTGCTTTCATTACCTCTACTGCCCTCGTACCAATTATAGGCCGCGAAGAAATAAAACTTGGTTCAATCACGAGTTTATTCTTAGGCAATACGCGCGGGTGAACGACTGAGCGTCACATCACCTATGCCCAACGAAGAATTGAGAGCGTAATGCTCAAAATGCCTTTTTCTATTTATTTGCGCTAAGTTTTAGGATTCCGAGAGTTTGTTGGGAGTTTGATCCTGAAGATCAGTTGTGCAGCAAGCCAAAGCATAACCACTCTTCTTCGTGTATCTTAAAGTCGATTCCTGGCACAGCCTCACTGAAGAGTCGCTCCAGTGTGGATAGCTATGTGTGGTCCGCCATTGCAGAGATCACACCACCTTCGCACATTGAAACGCGTCACTTAGACGCTTCCGTGAGAATTTTGATCAAATCCACCAAATTAATCAAGGCCCTATCTTCGATATCTTATATGTGCAGTAATGTTGGTCTACAGGGGCGGAAATGGTGTAGTAGTGCAAGTGGCACGCTTACCACGCGAGCGGTCCGGGGATCATTGGTACCAGACTTGTCTGGGAGGATAAAAACACTGACTTGTACATCGGCTGGCCCCCGCAAGTCATTGTATAGGCCACATCGCATTCAAACGCCACTACGAATGTACAAATGGAAGTAGAATGCGTGCCGCATCCCAAAAAGGGATTGATCAACGGCAAATGCTTTATCCTTTATCCTTTTAAATGTTGGTCTGCTATCTCTCTGCTACTCTGACTTGCAGCCATTTCCGTGCCTTCAACATTATCTCCCCCAGTTAGCCCTCAAAATCTGAAATAAAAAAAAAAAAAAAAAAAAAAAAAAAAAAAACAAAAAAAAATAAAGTGAATCACTCATTATTCACTTTATCATGCGCAGCGAACGAACAGCCATGCGGTCAGCGTAATCCAAGCGCGCCATCGAGAAAGCAAATGCTGGGCTCTTAACCCTATACAAGCAAGTGCAGTGCAGAGGGAATCGGAGTGCCGAACTACGCCAACGATCGAAGATCAGGGACGCTGCCGTTTTCGCCAAGGAATCGAAGATAAGGTGGGCCGGACACGTCATGCGATTTTGCGATGACCGTTGGACCAGAGCGGTTACCGACTGGATCCCTCGGGACGTCAAACGAACACCTGGACGACCGCCGGCCCGATGGTCAGACTTCTTCACGAAAGCTCTGAACGAAAGGAATGAAGAACACCGTGTCCCTCGAGCGAGGAGGGTCCACTGGACAACTCTTGCACGCGACAGGGACGAATGGAGACGTTGCTGGCGCCCGCTCGAGCAAATCGGTGATCAATGGGACGACAGATGATACAAGTGATATAGCATTTTAAACCATCAATGATTGCTGAAAGCAAAATAATAAGCCCCTAGAGAGCTCATTCCATTACTGTTCTTTTGGATGGCTTCTTCTCAAGTACTGTGGTGTGTGCAGAGCGTTTGTTCAGCTCGAAGATCTATATCAACAACTTCCGATGGTTTTCGTCATATTAAGTATTGGACTATCATCAGCCCTCATATTGAAAGATCTCGTCCGCTCTTCATAAAATGCCCACCATTTCTTTTGGTTGCGGTTCATCGAGCTAGTGATTGATTATACTTTTGACAGCACACTAAACGAACGGATGCCATCATTTCTAGACTGTCATCAGTCACGGCGATGGATCTGGTTTTGAGAAATGGTCAGAGATGACAAAATTCAGGACAGGACAAAGGTTGATCGATTGGCTCCCATGCGGGAAGTTGTAGATTAGTCGAAGATATCGAAAATCGATTGGCTTGAAATCAAAACTTAGTATTTTGTCGACGAGAAATAATCTCTCCTTTTGCGACAGTCGCTAAGCAGCCCTTTCTTGTAGGTAGCTGCTCATTTACAGCGGTTTTGTGCGCAGAGACGCGTTCTTTTTGAAGTCTACCCAACCTTCCAAAAAACGAGCCCAGCGTCGGGTGCAGACCATACACCACAAGTGACGACGGCCTCCAAGGAAATCTGGTTAGTAGAGGTTCTTAGTGATAGCTGATTTTTGGTAAATTGTATAATAGTTGTGATTAGTGACAAGCTAATAGAATACAGCTGGAACAGGCCAATCATTTCATTGACATAAAACATTTACACTTTGTGGAGGCTGTCGTCAGCTGTGGTGTATGGTCTGCACCCGACGATCTTCTCGTATTTTGAAAGGGAGGGTAAGTCTACAACTTTTGATGGTTCTCGCGTACTAAAATCTTTTTATTATTAGCCCCCATAGGCTGCGATGAACTTTATTTGACTCCGCACACAAAGTAAAGGCCAAATCATTCGGCGTCAATCAATTTTCTTATGATGCGCCACGCATTCTACTTCCATGTTTCAATGCGCCACGCATTCTACTTCCATGTTTCATCCAGCGAAATACGCTACACAGCGACAAACGGGACCAGCCGATGTGTAAATCAGTGTTCTGAACCCACAGACGAATCTGGAAGCAACATGTTGGAAGAATCGGTTCGCCTAGGCGGGATCTGTTCATGAACTCAATCCCTGACCAGATGTACGGTAACAGTGCCACCTTCATGCACGCCCTGATGTACGGAACGCGATTACATGATCTGTCATAGGCTCCGGGTTGATCCTCAGCAGATCAGAGTGCCAACTATTTGTTGCTCCTATCCGTTATCCACAACTTTAAAGGCAGATTTACGATGAACAATGAGGTATATAGCCCACTGAAAATAAAGGTAGAGGTGGTCAGTCACTCGCCACGTATAGACCTGCGGCGAGTGATTAGATAGTCGGTGGGCGTTCCGCGCCAACTGCGCCAAAGGGAAGGCCATGTTAGATCGCCGGGGCATATCCTTCGATGCGAATTGTGTGTTGGTCCGCACCCTTAGGGGGTCCGCCTTCTCTCCACTAGGTAAATTTCTCCTTCTTCGACCTTCGTTGTTATCGTGGAATCCTCCTCTGAGCTCACGATAGCAACACGATGAAAAGGTTCAGTATGCCACTTCAAATGGTGCCATTATTATCTCAGACTTTTCTTCAGCTTCTTTCACCTGATATTTCCGGGTCTATTAAATACCACCAATATCTTCGTGGGTTCCCATTTCCCAGCTAGCTAATGATTAAATTACATTACAGCAATTTTCGCCATCATTTCTTGAATAATGGCTAGTTACAGCAATGGGTCTGCTGCTGAGAGATGATGGTAGAGATGGCAGAAGTCGGAAAAGGGCAAAGATTGATCGGCAACTTCCGTAAAACTGTGCAGTAACTTTGAAGATTGCCAGCGACGGTATGCGCTGTAAGATGGCCATCGGACAGCATTGAAGAATATCGACTGTTACAGCAATCGAAGCTTAAATGGTTCCTCAATGTACACGGGAAAAAGGTTAGAAGTACAAATAGCCTTGTCGGCTTGTCTAGAAGGACTAAACACTGGAGTGCTGACCCTGCAAATTGTTGTACAGACCAATCTCAAATCTCATTCGAAGAGCAATAAAGGACAAGCAAAATACATTTACGATTTCAATGAGAAGTAGAATGCGTGGCGCATCCAAAATTGATTGATCGATGCCGAATACATTACAGCTTTCTACCTAGATTGTTTCATCGCAACCTGCTGTTTCAACGGAATGATTAAAAAGGAAGTAAGGGCACAGTCGGCATGACTTCGAGTGCTGTTCCAAAGGAATGATCAAAAGGAAGAAAAGGTCCTCACGACCTATACGCTTCTTATGATGTTAGCTCTTTCCAGTTCAATGAAAGATACATCAATTGGGAGAAAGTGCGTAGCTTCAGTTTCAGGACTCCTGCCCAAAGAGGCCACAGTTGTCCACTGCGTTTGTGGAAGGGAAGGTGGAAATGAAAGCTTCCAGTAGTGCTCGTACCTGGGCTTGATCAGCAACGTTGGTGCACTAGTCGGTTCAATCGTAGCCATATCAGGTACTGAAAGCACGATCAGCACTAGCGCTGACGACACTGCCAAGAAGTGCATAGTAATCGTTACGATCAGTCCCCAGTCATGACACTTTTTGATCAAACGCCGAAGCACCACACCACCTGAAATTGGATTGGATATGCTAGCACAACAATATTTATTCACTGTAATTGGATTGAAGCCTTGACGGTCACGCAGGCGAAAACAGTTTTCATAGCACAACATCGTGTAATTTCGTTTGATTAGCGCTGTTGTTGCTTGTCATGATATACCATTCCGACGATATGACCTTTTCAACTTTTAGGGAAGCATTTTGGATTAAGGATGCGGACAATGCCTTTAAAGCGAGGGATTACGATAAGTTTGGACTGGGTTCATAGTGGAAGTGGAGATGCTGAATAATGCCCCAGTGGCGAAAAAAGCAAAGAAATCCGTCAAGAAGGCGCAAAATGGGACCCCTTTCTTTGCCCGTTGACCTCCGATAATGGACGAGCTAGCAACCAATTAGGAGGTCGTTTGCACATGTTATGCTGATAGCCTCTATCATTTCAGCAAGCATCATGCTTTGATTGATCACGCATCCCATGAAAAGTTATAGGATACACTCTGGAAGTGGAATATCTCGTCACATTGGCAATCGAAGGGCGCTGCTGCTGGGGGCGGAGCACAGACCGTGGCGGGGCTCAGAAAAAAAAAAAAAAAAAAAAAAAAAAAAAAAAAAAAAAAAAAAAAAAAAAAAAAAAAAAAAAAAAAAAAAAAAAAAAAAAAAAAAAAAAAAAAAAAAAAAAAATTCCCACAACGCGACACCTTGGCAACCGGGTGGCGCAAAAACGCAGACATTTCGTTTCTTAGGGGCCCCTGACTACTGCCTTTCCAATGGTGCATGTATTAGGTTGTCTCAGAAGTTCGTGCGTATTTTGAACTTATTTTTGAGCCTGCACTATTCCAAGCACGTGTGCAACCTATCATCATTATATGTACCACCACTATCAGTGACTTGTTACCAACATCCAACCAAAGATTGGCAACTTAACTCTCAAAGGGCTGGCAGTTATGAGCTGAAAAAGGCAGTGAGGTCGATTTTGAGGTGCTAATGGGAATCGTATTTTTTGTCGTCAAGAAGGCGGCTGAGCAGAAAGGGCAGATGTCTTTCGAAAGAGAATGACTACCGCTGCACGATGAATGTGGTAGGCCTTTTCAGCTGGGCTTCGATATTCAGAATCGCTTCATTATCGAAATGTGTGGCCTCGGGTGTTCGTGGAGCGTACACACTTTTTCGAGTTTTAACGACATTTGTTGGGGTTTCACCGTGAGTCTCTGCCGTTGATCTCCCTACACTTGAGTGAATTCATATCTATAATGATTGACATGTCTCTAGTGGCTTACTCGATAACGCTCCAAAAGAGGTGGAGCACGACCTTGTGGTGAATTTCTTCACTTTTCACCCTCTTCTGTCCGATCTAGTCCCTGGAGATTCTAGGTGTGGTTGTCATGGAACCTGAGCTTCTCAACTGCAGTAGTAGCTTTGTTCAACCAGGGCGTACGGATGGAGCTGGACACAAATTGTAGACGGGACTCGTGCCGCACTCCTGTCATCAGTGATCAACTCATGAGGGAATCTTTGGTGAGGCTTCAACCATTCTACGAAGGAGCGAGAACCTCTACGCATTGTGCATCTGGAACACCAGGATGTGGTTGCCACAAAGCAGGTAGCCCCGTGTGGAGTGACTCCCACGAGAGAGCACAGATTCTCCAAATCCGACACTGATGGCCTCTCTGAACGTGGATTTTTCTACCGGCTGTAGTCTCCTGGGCAGAGAAGATCCAGCTATTCTGATACCTCACTGTTGGTGAGGGCGAGGAGATGTATCGCGATGCAGATGCCGCTTCAGGCTTCAATCGGTTTGTGGCTCAGTAGAGCTGCTTAAGTCAGAGCGCGAAAAACATAGCTCTTTTCTCTTTCCACTTTGAACTCGAAGAAGGCGACGATGGTGGGCAGGATTCGGGTATAAGCTACTGCACAGTGTGCCCTATCCACAGCCTACGTGAACACATTTTGAATTTGTTGAAGGAGCTTGTGGCATGAGATCCAAAAAATACGCACGAACTTTCGAGACAACCTAATATTCACGCTATACGAAGTTATATCGTAATCTCTCGCTTTAATGTCGCAGCAAAAGAATATTTATTCTCGGCGCAATCGTAGCATGAGCTCCTCTCGGCCTGCAGTGGCAGTACGACACCGATCGCAGCGCAAGAGGCGTTAGGCCTGTTGAGGAGGCACGGCGAGAGTTTGGCATCAAAGCGGCCATAAATCAACGCGCGCCAAGGAAGGCGTTACATTTCTGAGTTCCGAGCCGTTCCTCATGATTTTTCCTTCTTTCCTGCATCACTGACCACCCTTATGGTTAGCTTAATTTGAAATGAGTTGAATTTTCAGCGTAAAATTCCGCCTAGGAAAGAGCGCGCCCGACCAATTATTATTTGGAACTATACGAAAGTGAAAAAACAATCAAAATAATACAACTAATAATGAAATCATAGGTAACTTGCAGCATGATGAAAGAGCAGTAAACAATATTTGTACGGATTGGTACGGAAAAAGAAAAAGAATGCCCTGGCCAGATAACAATCAGTTTTTTTTATCAATGCATTTAGATTCAGTTTAATTTTTCTTCTGGCATGATTCTTTTAGTCTTTGGTTTGAGTAAGGGACTGAAAATACTATTTATAAAAGTTGCGTACCAAAAATCTCTGCTGATCCCATTGGCAAAGACTGGGAGACTGCAACAATATAGAATGTCTGGAGAGAGAGCAGAATGTGAAAAGCAAGTGTGGATTCGATAGACCGCGCCGATAAGGAATGACACGATCAAGCCCATGTAGCCAAAAAATGGCGTTAGCAACAACATATTCACTTCCGTCACAGATGACTTGAATTTGCCTGAAAAAGCAGATTCTCAAAGCGATGTGGGAAAGATAATGGGAAACTAGGGTAATGACTGAGTAATAACTAGGCAACTATATAAGAGGTAAGTAAGTGAGAAAAGTGCCTATGTTTCTCACAGTCTCTTCGGTTCTCCCCTCTTTCGTTTTCAAGTTTTTGAATTCGCAAGGCCAAATAGGCAGAAAATGCTCTTTGGTATGCACACAAGTATCCGCTGTTTATAGTTCAAACTTTGTATGAAGAAAGAAAAAAAACTAGCTCATTCTTACGAGCGTTTAAGTGCGTCACTGAAAACGCCCATTACCCATGGGATGCCAATAATACGTCACTACCTATCCACCATTGAATATTTACCCTTTGATTTCTGTTGTTGGTGGCCAGAAATTCTATCTACAACTATCTACAAGAATAGCTTGTGCAAAATACCCAAACAATGCGAAAATCTGAAAAGGACCCACCAAACTGTTCCTTCAAGCTGGGCACAACCTCCTGAGATTTCGACGCGATACTGTCGTACTGTTTGGTTGGCAGGCATACAAATATTACAACAGATATCATATTTAATGCGAAGAATGTGCCATAAATCAAATGAATTTGTGCGTCCGTGTAGGACTGCGAAGCGGCGGTTCGGCCGGATCCATCTGTGTAGGACTGCGATGGTAAGATCGGCCTGTCCGAGATCCAGTCTGTAAAGTGGAATTAGATAGAATGGATAGAAATCTTGATGAAACGCACAAAACTGTAGCGTACGGGTGAAATGAGATGGAAGATGAGCATTAACGCAGCTCCACCGATGAACATGCTGAAATGAGGAAAGATAGGAAGAAGGTAGTAGGACACTGAAGGACGCTACAAAGTACTCGACCCCCATAGCATCTGGATAAACTTCACAAAAGATGCCTCAATCAACGAGAAAACGATAGCACGGCTCATTCTCGGGGTATTTGCCTGCCGTTGTTCCATTGACAGTCATCGCTAGTTATCCACTGACCGCGAATTCTCCTCTCAATCTTCTATATCTCTACTTCAACCTTTGCCTCAATTTCGCTTCTATTGTGGTCGACCTTACATACAGAGATAACTTATCAGCAAGGGGACCAAGGGACTTCGGATGCCCTTGCTTTGTGATACTTATACAGTAAGCGTACCGCTAGCGACTCATTGTAAGAAGAATCGAACAGTCCAGCGTTTCCGCTTGTTGACCCGCGTTTGACAAATTTGTACGCTACGCGCACACAATCACATCCTTGTGAGAGGAAAGCCGCGACTTATGACACACTTGGTTTTTGACTGGATCGTTTTGTTTTTTATGGACACATTTTTGGGACTGAAAGTTCGCAGCCTTGCTTGAATGCTATTCCTAGAAGTGCTAAGAGTTCTTCCAATGGACTGCTTCATTCTCAAGCCAAATATTTACAATTTCAGCGATAAAATCAAAAACCACATTATCTTTTTTATTCATAAGAATTTGCAGATGATGTGCCAAAGACTACTTGGAAGGTGCCCATTATTCTTTATGCGATGTCTGAGCCGGATGGCAATATATTTGAAGACCTTCACATGGAGCAATTTTATGAGTCCTCCTTGTTTGTCCGTATTACAGCTCCTATTTGAGGATTTCCTTCAAAAACGTCGCGTTCTCGCCTTGTGACAAGGCTGTGGAAAACTCGCTTTTTTCTGCTGTCAGTCAAAGAATGGACGCACAGAGATACTATTGTTGGCTACTGTGCCGCCTATCCGCAAAATAGCCTTGCTTAGCGAATATTTTAAAATTTGCTCTTGTCAATTCTGAAACCAATGGTCACAGGGTCTGAGATACGAAAACAAGACTTTTTTTTGCAATTTTAAAGGAATCCTCCACGGAAAAAGCTCCGCCCTCATTACCACAGAAAACGATACCTTAAAGGAATCTTCCACGGAAAGAGTGATCATTTTGTCTTGTGTGTAGGATTAGTATTATCGAAACTAACGCTTATGTTCCGTTCTTTTTGCTATGCTCATGAGGCTAGGGGCCTAAGGTATCGTTTTTCTGTGGTAATGGAGGCGGAGCTTTTTCCGCGGAAGATTCCTTTAAGCATACAACTTAGAAACCGAGGCTAACAATATATTCTTAGATGGGAGTACAGTCCGACTGGCTCTTACTTATACCCAAGCTCTTTACTCTCATGAAGCATTCACCAAATGCTAAACACCACCTTGCAAGGGTTTTCTCAACTTGGACAATTGTAACGTATGTCACGGCAATGTGATTGCAAGGCTGCACGCGAGTGGTCTCTATGTTCTTAACACATCCGGCGATTATACTAAGTGAATAAAACACTTTCTTGAGCTCGATGAAGGTACCCTTGGTACCCTTGGAACACGACATTCTCGCAGCTTGAAAGCGTTCTCGTTGCTGTTGGTGGCAGGGTGAATAATGTCGAGGATTTCTCGACCATCGCTCTCTGCTGCGCGAGAGTAGAGCCGATAGTGAATGTACGCACGGAGAGCACAGGCGGCCTGCAGATGCGAGAGTGAATATCCGCGCGCGAGAACGTAAAGCGAATTTCATGCCAAAATCCTCGACGTGCCGTTGAGGATTCTTCAAGCATATTCACCCGTTGGTGACCGTTCGCTCTCATGCTCAAGATTTACCGGCTACGAGGTGGATGTATGCGTCGCGTTGGCTGTCGGTTACGGACCTCCCCTCGACCCACTTCGCCTCACCAGAGTCAACCCTGCGTTGCGCAGTTCGCAACGGCACGTTGAGAGATCCTCAACGCACGCTGTATGGGCGGAGACGCAGACGGCTCGAGCATGCGAGTGTGAATGTTCGCGCGAGAGAACGTGTCTAATCGGGCGAAACTGCGCAACGTGGCCGTTGAGAACTGCGCAACGCAGGGTTGACTCTTGCCTGACTCATGCGGCTCCCAATGAACTGGCTGTCTCTGCCTATCTCGTAAACCCCTCCATAATCCGAAAGAGAAGGCACTCAGTTCTGGTGCTGTCGATGACCTATTCCCCTTTTTCCTTCACTGGCGGTTTTAGTGAAACAGCCACATGAAGCGCGACGCCGAGCTTTTCTTTCTCGGTTTCAAAATGCAGCATCTCTTAAGAAAAGCGGTGATATAAACAAGGAATGGGGTGGGGTTCTAACCACGCTTTAAAAAGTAGTGGCTAAGGGCTCGCCAAGTAAAGCAAGGCAGATTACAGGGACCACAAGAAGACTGGTCAACCTACTATCGATCTGTTCACATACACCCCCCCCCCATAACCTCTTGTGGAATCTCATCAACTACTTGTAATTCACGTATGTTTGGAGGATTCTCACCTGCTGTGACCGACTGCCGTTTCAATGCCCGTATTTGATTCGAGAGTCCGTCTGGACGAATGTTCAGACAAGTACGCGCCTTCACCATTGTTATAAACTGAAAAGGCTCAACTTAATTTATAATAGATTAATTAAGGACAAGAAGCATACATTATACGAAGTTCAAGAGGGGGATAACGTAAAGGGAAGGGGAGTGTCTAAGGAGACGGTGAGTGGTAGAAAAGGCATCGTGAGGTCGTGTTTAAAGGCAGAATGTGATTCGGAAGCCACCTCCACAGCACTTCCCGCTCCTCAATCTTTGAGTAACCACCAGGTTGAGAAATGAATTTAAGTTTTACGTCTTTTTTCGTTTTAGAATTGATTTGCGACAGAACCCAGTGCTGGGTAGCACATCTGAACCCAGTACCCTATGTATCTAGATCCCTCCCTATTGCAACGATCAAGTCAGGTTTCGTAACCACGCCAATCGAAGTGACATCTGGAAGATGCAGAATTAGTCTTTATCTAATCTGACAGCCGTGGGGAATGAAAGAGTTTCGGAGGAGTACTAGGCTCTGAGCTGTGGGCGAAACAGTTCGTCTTAGCTGCAACTCAAACACTTACCTACTGCTTTCCGGACAAAACAAAATAACAAAACGACAAAACTGAGACGATTTCCTGTTCACTTACACGAATAGCCCACGCCCATAAGAGCTTGCGAGATATAGAAGTAGATATAATTGACGTGGATAAATCCCAGGTAGTAGATTCCGAACAGGATACTAGCCAGGGTGAGAATCCATTTAGAGCTCACATAGCTTTGTATAGATGGAGTGATAAGCGACGACGTGGCAAAAGCCGTATAATGGAAGGCTTGCCTAAAAGTTGGTGTATTCAAGTCAGTCTCAATTGTCGATAACCAGAAAACGAGCTCCCACTCACCCATAATATCCAGCAAGCCTCGAAATCCTTCCTGGATATCGTTCACTCACTGCATGAATGACAGCTTCGGATATGAATCCTTGCATAATATAACCCAGATAGAGGAATAGTGTCCCAGCGCCTAACATATAGACCGAAAGAAGTTCATGACGGCGAGGTGTGAGTTGCATTACTTTTACCGAAGTTTATAATTCTCTGAAAATTTAAAGTGCAAAAAGTACATAAAATTGAAGAAAGAATGAAGAGAACGATAAAAAAATGATATTCAAAGTAAGGAAAAATTATGAATTGAGGAA
>MU885084.1:0-10085 GCA_036418205.1 Ostertagia ostertagi | reverse complement strand
GATGTCCCGGGGGGACCAGGCTGCCCAACGGGACCAGGTTGGCCTGGCGGCGGACAAACTCCTTGGGGTCCTGGCCTTCCAGGAGGACCAGACCTCCCTGGTAGACCTTTAGGACCCGGAGTGCCTATGTGAACAACCATATCAAAGCCGTTTTCTCCTGGTGGGCCCGGAAGTCCAGGTGCTCCTGTATGAAATATAATTTACTATTTTTGAACACAACACAGGTTAACTTCAGAAATTATGCTACCGTTGAGACCCGGATCTCCAGGAGGCCCACATGGTCCAGGTTGTCCCGCGTATCCGACTGTTCCAGGCAGCCTTCTGCTCCGGGTGGGCCCTGAACTTTCAACATTGATTTGAACATGGCTAACAATTGAGCTAATATTTCAAACTCCCGTACCTGCTCTCCTGGGTATCCCATCACTCCAGGTGGTCCTGGAGGGCCAACCGGGACAGTGGATACAGCCTGGAAGGTTCTCCTGGTATGTACCAACGGTGATACCGTCCGAGCCCGGTTGCCCAGGTTGTCCGGGATAACCGTTCTCTGAAACATTTAGTTAATCAATGCTGAGGTTGTGTCTGAAAGGATCTTTTCATGCAAGGTTGCCGAAGGTCTAGTATGTAGGTCAAAGTACTGTCAACACTATTGGCTTGACTATTTTACAACGAGCTAAACCAAATACATCAATTTCTGAGGTCCGTTTCACACCTCCAGTAGTCGGAAGTAGTACCTCGTTGAAAACAGAAGAAGATCTCCTCCCTTTGTCGCCCAATACGCGAGATACCTACATATAAAGCGCTAAATCTGTTTGTGGGTGTGTGTCTGCCACGAGACTCGGGGATCACCTGAAGAACCACCAGGGGCCGTAAGGTACATATGCTTTCCCGAACAGGGAGGGACCCCATCCTGGTAAGGTATGCTCTCCACGGGAACACTCGGGAAAGGCCACGCCTACCGGTTCTCGGGATATCTCCCTGATTGACATGCAAGGGAGATATCCCCGTGATTGACATGCAATCGGGAGATATCACCGAGAACCGGTGAGTTTGGCCTTCTCCGATCCCCGGGAGAGCACCAAGATGTGGCGCCTTTCTTGTTCGGAGAAGCATACCTTACTTCTCCAGGGGAGGGCACCAAAGTGGGCGGGGTTTGCCATGAAACTGATAATTTGTTCCGGAGAAGTCTCAGAGATTGAGAAGAGAGTGGACCGAGGTCGGTGAAGAAAGGCAGGTCAACTGCCATCCGTTGGTGGGCCGTGCACCAGAGTGGGCGGAGTTTGCCACAAAACGTTATGATTCACTTTCGCGACTGCCCTGGGAGCCGGGAAAACGTGGGTAGATGTTGGCGAATCAAGGGAGGCCATTCGCACTGCCCTTGCTTATGTACCCGTCAAGACTGTCAAACCTTTCATTTCTGTGAGGAATATCAGCCAAACCCTTGGAATAAAAGGAAAGTGAACTCGAATAACATCGTTGGGTCTTCCACCAATTACTAATTGTATTTAGTCAAACCCAGCACCAAGAATAGCATTTCGTTCAAAAATTCTTACGGTAGTCTACTCGCATGGCGCGTACCAAGAAGACTTGCCAATGGCGATACCGTGCCTTCATCTAATCTTTGGTTGGCTCCAAAAGAGTAACGACGAAAACCCGCAAACCCTATTGGTAAACCCCCGCTGAGTTGTAACTGCTCGCACGCCAACCACTCGTAGCGCTATTCCTATCTCGTTCACTCTACCTATGTTTAGCAATTATGTGCTCCAACTGGTTCTCCATCTTCAACACTGCCGATTCGGGTTATAAGAGAACTCCTTCAATAGTTCTAGTCTCTTTCTTATAGAACACCTCTAATAAAATGGACAATGAGCGATCAACCACTCAGCAGCGCGGAGCTTCCAAAATTTTTTTTTGAAAAAGAAACAATGCTTGAAGATTTATTAGGCATGGCCTCTAGTTTGCCTCATCCAGTTAAACCGGTCTTAGCGGATGGATCCACAATAGTCGCAAACCTTGACATTCGCTCTAACTGCAGCATCGCAACTTATGTAATGAGGCACCAAATGTGCCTCCATTCTGCTTCAAATGGGTCTCGAAGTGAGGATACTGCCGTGCTGAAGGAGAATGCTTAAGACTGCTTATACGAAGCTTTATCAGGAGGCTTTTCCCACACTTCCAGGACATGCCAAATCTTTCTTCGAGACATTTTCATTGGATGACGTTTTTTGTTTCTGTCAGAACTTGATCACCAATTCCTCCCTCTTCTACGCCGTTATGTGGAGCCACGTGCACAGAACGAATGACCATGTTTCTTTTTCCCCAGCGGGATCTCTGAACGCCAAAAAAAAGCCGAAAAGCGCACCCTCTACAGTAATTCTCTAACATAAAGAGGTCTTTCAGGACATGGAGCGTTTTTTTTCTGAAATGGTTTTCTGAATCGTTGTAGAGGCTAATGTGAGGAACACAGAACCATGGTCCATTTTTCCTGAACGCCCCCAGGAAACTGTCAAAACAGCGGGGAAGAAATGGTCCAAAGTTCGATCCTCCGTGATGACAAATTTTTGCAATTCATGTTGACGCCTCCAAATTGCCTCAAAACACAACAATGACATCCATTCTCGACGATGGGCTTCGTTTGGCGCAATCTGGGCAGGCGCCAAACTATATTGCAAAAAAATTAGTCATCACGCCGGGATCGAACATTACGACCATCTCTTCGCATGTTTTGACATTCCTGGAGGCTTCGAGAACAATGTGAACCATCTGCGTATGAGCACGCTCCCCACATTCGCAGAAAAAGCCCAAATTTTTATTTTTTTTTTTTTTTTTTTTTTTTCAAGAACCGCTTTCCATGTTCTGAAAGACCTCCCATGCCGTCAGTCGCCGTATCGGGGCAAGTCCCACACGCTGAATAAGGCCGTTTTCTTGCCGTTGTCGGAAAAAGATTCATAAAAGTACATCCTTGGAGAGTTTTTACGCCTCGGACATAGAGTCAAAGGCCACCCAAAACAGATCAACTAAACCTTCGACTGGTTATTTTCATAGTGAAAGCTTTGATTTTGAATTGTCGCTTGCATGGTACCGCACAAAAAGGGGCCAGCACATGGTGCCTCAACTGCCATAGACGCAACAAGTACTCCATAAAGATTGTGAGTAGGGTTTTTTATCAGAGAAGCTGTGTTGAAGTTGGCAGAGTTTGATGCTTTTTCAACCATTCTTGACATTTATCCCATAACCGCGGTCCCCAAATCAACACCATATTTATCGCATTCCATGGCATGAGCCCCTATACATGCGAATAACGGCAGGAAGAGCGACACGACCTAAATTAGAACCCCTCTCTGGTCACGTATTGCGAAACGCCGCTCAGGGTAGCCTTTGCTTGGGTCATTTTGGGTGCAGATTTTGTTCCAGAAAATTCTTGAATCTACCGAAAAACGTGAGCAATGCATGCTTTGTTATAAATCTTCACTAACAATATTAACGAAAAAATAAATCTTTCACCAGCGGCAAAAATAACAGGAATGTGCTCGATGGACTGAATGAAGGCCTGAAAACAGTCAACGCAGAGACAGTTCCACACCTCCCGATCGACGAGAATGGTGGGAATCCCTGCGGCTACTCAAATATCGTTGCATAGTCCCGACTTCCAAACGCCTCTGTGCTTTCGCGTGGAGGACAGTTGTGCGGACGCATAGCAATGAATCCTAAATCAGTAAAACTGACGGATGTTTCTTTGGGGTTAGCCTTGCCCAACGCATATCTCACCTCTAATACGGAAAGATATAAAATCTTAAATATAAATAATAAAGTTTTTTCCTATGTAAAGAGAATCTTTCCACAAAAGCCCGATCCGCATTAGCCACTACCACAGAAAACGGATACCTTCAAAGGAATCTTCCACGGAAAGAGTGATCATTTTGTCTTGTGTGTAGGATTAGTATTATCGAAACTAACGCTTATGTTCCGTTCTTTTTGCTATGCTCATGAGGCTAGGGGCCTAAGGGTATCGTTTTTCTGTGGTAATGGAGGCGGAGCTTTTTCCGCGGAAGATTCCTTTAAGCTGAAATTGCTTTGCATTTCCATTAAATAATAAAAAAAATTTGACAGAAGCAATTAACAGCAGCTGGAGCATAACATCCTCAAAAAATAAATGATGCTTTTGAGAAGGCGTGTGCAATATTTTTTTGGAAAAAAGTGATCCGTTTCTGAGTACAGTTTTTCAGGCTCAACTGTACACTTGCCACTCCCACAATAGCGAAATAGCCAATTCACGACACCTAAAAAGCTTGACCAGATTGCCTTAAACATGCTGCTTACCTCCATCAAGGCCAGGCTGACCTGGCGGACCAACAGGCCCACTTGGGCAATAGTTGGGCTGCTGAGCACAACCTGAAAACTGGATGCATGTCGGAAGGTACTCTAATCGTAGCAGATGCAGCTACTTACTGCATATATCCACTTGGGCATAAGATGGTTGTGGAGCTGCGTACGGTTCTGGCGACGGGGCAAAGTAGTACGAGTTACGCCTCGACACAGTCTTTGCACGCTTTGGCGCTTGTCGTGGTGATCGCTGCAGAATCGATTTCATATCGTGCCAAGCTTCATCTGAGTAGCGCTGGAAAAATAAGTGAGTCTTTCAGAGCCAATTATAGGCATCTCCAAACTTAGAGCTGGTTAGCCCAGGTAGCCATCGGTGACTGGTTGCATCAACATTACCGCAAAAGCAAGCTTTCAGTGGAGATGGTCAGATTATTAGGTTCGAAAATGGGTTCTCCCATCCTATTAGGAAGTTCCCTATCCCCAAAGGTCAACTAACGGCTACATAGCACTTTCAATGAATAATAGTAGGTGAAAAATAAGTTACTACAAAAATACAACGGCTTGAAGAACTGGTAAATCGTCAAAATTATACAGTGCCTCAACCATGCGATTCAAGAGACGGCTTGATTCTGCAGGAATAGTGGAACCCAAAAGGTAGGTAAAGGGCTAGATCGAAAGGGTAAGCTATTAGTAGGGCTTCAAATAGGGCCGTGGAAGTATCAGATGACGGATTCAGAAGGCTATCACCGATAACTTCGAAGATCGAGAAGGCTGCTCACCTTCCATTCGTCGAGATCCCTCATCGCTTCTCGGTAGACGTCGTTGATTTCTCTAGCGGTGAGAAAAATTGTAATCAACGAGATAGTAAGGAGAATGCCGGCCGATGCGACACTTATCTGAGCGACGGATTTGGACGCCAGCATCTGAACCAATTAGAAATACGTTTAGACATATTGAGCCATTGAGGCAGCTTTGAAATGTGCAAAGGAATGGATCAGGCTGTTGCGAGCCTGTTTCCAAGACTTCAAACCAGAATGTAGGCGTGAACCTGAGCCAGGTCAGAAGTAGCCAAAGGAAACCGGAACCAGAGGACTTGGACGGAGTCCGTACTCGAAGAAAACCACTTTGAAAAGGGTTTCTTACGGATGGTTGCGGACGAGTTTTCGCGTAAAACAGTGAAAATAAATCCACAGAGGTGGAAAAGAGAGCGATTATGGCCAGCCACTACTATGACGCCTCTGTCTCTTATAGCTGTGACGAAACCCGTCCCGCTGAAGTGTCCTCAGCTATGCGCCCTCTGTCGAAATCTCACACGGAGGACCGTAGATTTGTTCCGAACCAGGTTTCAAGACTACAATCGTGGTCGGCTTCTGATTGGAAGCCACATAACAAAAGATCGCCGTTGGTCTCCCGTTGGGCCTGTAATGGCGCCACAGTCCAGATGGGTTCCGTTTCAATTGACAAGATTTTTTGGACACCTAAGCGTTGAGTGACGCGCAGTGACAGCTACGTAATTTGGCCCTAGCAGGTTGCCATCCGAAGAGGAACTCAAATAAAGGGAAGGCGTCCGAATAGAAGTTAATCAGCAGAGTGCAGAGCAGAAAACTGGGCGAAATCAGCGCCATCCTAACGCTTCTCCGGGACGGAGAAAAAAGCTCCATTGATTCCTTTTTGTTAGCTGTCCTGGATTTGCACCTCTTCAAATACTCGCTTGGATCACATTCTGATCAAAATGATGGTCACTGGCAGCGAGGCTATGAGCGTGGGAAAGTGACAATCGGCTGTACTACCACATTTTCAACCGTATGTTCGCACTGCTCGAACAACAGGGTCCCATTTGTGGCTTTGCGAGGAGGGGGGGGGATATTTCGGAGTTGAGCAACTTCAAGTTCCTCTGGGAACTGTCGTAGAAATTGTGGGTTGTGTTGGATGGGACGAGTTTTGGAGGGTTTTTCGAAGAGTTCGGCAAAGTTTTACCAGGGTAACGCGGAACTTAAAAAATTGTTGGATTTCTTTCCTGCTTTAGAATGCCACCATTTTGCTCCTCCCCCTCCCCTCCCCCGTTCGGCGGCTGTTTTGGAGTTTTGGAGGAGAAAGCGGGTGCAGAGTTGGATGTATAGAGTGCAAATCAAATATTACAGAACCAGCTATGGTGGTGGTGAGGGTGGTGATCGGGGTAGCGAGGAGAGGTGTCGTCTATGACCGGTGATGGTGTTGGACAGTTCAGGTCGGCTCCCCCCCCCCTTAAGGGAGGGAAAAGCAAAACATTTTGGAAAAGTGCGAACGCGACGTTTGACCTCGCATTCGAGTCAATCATTCATTCACACTACTTCGAACAAGGTGGTATGCAATTCGCGATTGCGGGAGGGGGTGCATTTCGGGGTGGTAAGGTCAACTATCCTTTGGAAAGTGTGCCCCACGTGTAGTGGATTGCCACTTTTTGATTCCCCTCCTCGGCCCGGGCCACGCGATCTATGGATGTTTGGAGGAAAACGGTGGGGCATTAGGGGAGTAAGAACAGCCATGATCTGTTGAGGATGATGATCGGGCAGGAGGAGTGGTGCTATCTTGAGGGAACCTCCTAAGACTGATAATGGTGGTGGGGGTCGCATCGAAACCCACCTTAAGTTGAGGACTCGCAAAATTTCCGGGAAAATGCAAGCGGCGGTAGTGTTGGAAGCAACTAAACCTGCAATTGCTACTTATGGTTAACAGGGAACGGTATTGAGAGAACGTCAAAAACGAGAACGGTATTGGGCAGACCTTTGGGAAAAAATACTCTCTTTCAATTCTCACTTAGCTCCGTCAGCAGCTTTTCAGCGATCTTCGCTTTTCTTCCGGAGCGCCAAAAGGCGTGCCAACCAATTCCTCGATTCTTCCGCGAGTCAATGTTCCCACAACCTCGAAGACTTTCGAGACAGCTAATGCCATCCACATAGTTAATAGGGCAGAAGTAGGTATCGTTACCCGGTACGCCATTCACCCGGGCGGAAGTGGTGTAGTGGCAAGTGGCGCGCTACCACGCGAGCGGTCCGGGATCAAATCCTGGGTCGTGAGTCGCCCGGGCCAACCAAGCCTTCCATCCCTCCGGGGTCGGTTAATTGGTACCAGACTTGTCTGGGAGGATAAAAACACTGACTTGTACATCGGCTGGCCCCCGCATTCAAATGCCACTGCGAATGTACAAATGGAAGTAGAATGCGTGCCGCATCCCAAAAAGGAAGATTGAACGGCAAATGTGCCTATATCTTTTTGCTTTACCCTTAGGACCCAACGCGGAGTACGGTATCATTCTTGACCCGTGGGTGTTTCTGAACTCGAATGCTATCCTAATATAGAGGGGGTTATGTTCCCTCCCATGGAAAGATTCTCCCCTGCGGTTTATTTTTGGATTCAATGACAGTATATAGGCAGTGCATTACCACCGCAGCTCTTTCAATCTTCCGAAGAGATTCGAGTGTAGCAACTCGCCTTCGATAGTCTAAAACAAGTCTGCCTAGGCCACCTGTTGTGAAGAGGCTCGGAAACGTCTGCGTCCGATTTTCTTATGAAGTTCAACGAACACGTCCACCTGTTTTTGCCTTCCAAACGAATCATCTAGGCGATGAGCGCAAGTTCAGCAACAGTTATGGGCAATTTGCTCAAAAGAAAAATAATTAGATTTAAGTGGAAAATAGTACTTTAAAAAAGTTTAGGGAGTGGAGTGAGGAATGAAAAAGAACGAAATCAAGGTTCGAATGAAAAGTCCTCTTATTCGCTGTGGCCGGAATTTAATAAAGAAGGCGAGGTAACCGTGCGGCAAAGGCGTGCTTCACTAATCCCTTATAAATTATGCATTCTTCCGTAAATTCATGTGGCCGTTTCAAAAAAGACCCGAATTTGCATAACACATATGCCAAAATTTCTATTTTCTAAAAGAACAACAAAAGCGTCTCTCACCTTTTGGTGGGAACAGCTTTGAAATTGCCCGCATCAAATCAGCGAAAAGCTACGGAAGGTCTTATTGTGTCCTGAACATGGCACATTTTGGCCCTGTTTTGTTTGTTCTACTCTGTCTTGGACATGCGCCACTGCTGGTAGGGAGTGTACGTCTCCGAAAAATCACCATAGCAGCCAATAATAGACTCAATAGAGCATGCCATTTGAACGGTAGGAGTTTTTACTTGCATTTCTTTCCTAACTTCTAGAACAAGTCGTCGATCCACAGGAGACATTTCTCCGTGTGAAGGCCACACCGTACACTGTGAGTACTGCCAAAATAGATCTCACTAAGATCGATCGTCGTTTTCGCACTTGTCCAAAAATTTGCGAGCCCCCTTTTTTTGGGCGGTCTCGAAGCAACGCCCACCATTCTGCCCTATCACTTTTTGGGAGGCTCTTACCAACTCGACGCTCCTCCGTAACCCCAATCACCTACCTCACCCTGTTTCTATTCCATCTGGAGGGGAAGGGGTAAATTGGTATCATAAAGTGGCAGAACGGCGCAATCGCAATATACGGGGCCTCTTCTGGAACTAACAGGGGGTGGCTGGAGTAGGAATCCGGGGAAGAGTGAAAATGACTCACGCATCCTGGAGACTCTCTACTCCCGCCTAGGGATCAGTCCCATTTTCAACAAAAGGACATCTTTTCGTCTTTTATGGGGTCTCAAATGCATTCCCACACAATGCCCCCCTGCTGTCCTTATGAGAAGGATGAGCGCGTGGGATCAGATAGTAGGGAAGTTTTTTGAAAATTATTTTCGTAAAATTTGTAATTTTTGTTTCGTAATTTTGCAATGTGTTCAGCGGCAAAAATGTCCGACGGTGAACACCCGAGGTACAATGTGATGATCGATATCGATAATGGTAAGTGATCCTCAATAAGCGACATTCGGATACGATAATCTCGAACTTAAAGGCACGCCCAGGTTCAAAAATATGTGGTTCTTGCCACGGAAATGACAGCATTAGTGTGAAGCGGGCAGACAAGAAGAAAAAGGAAAATAATTAGCTGGTATACCTAGTAAGGTCAAGGGCTTGAAATTTTGGGCTGAGGCAATGACAGATTGAGCCTGGAGGGGCGAAAGAGTACAGCGGACGAGAGACGCAGACACGAACAGGATGCTGCGGACAGGAAAAATGGAAGCGATCGAGCGGTTTTGCTACGCCCTTTGCGCATTTAAGGTCAGGAGAAGGGGGCATCTGCGACGTTGGTGAACAGCTCCATCCTCCACACCAAAACGATTTAGCCACCTGAACTCATCTTGGGTTGTGACTTTAACTAACCAGCAGGTGCAGCAGGGTTTGGCAGTAACATTCGCAGCAATATTTGCGTAAACACTTTGTGACCGTCTCTTAACGCCCTTCCACCAATCGCATTCGATGACGTCATCAAAACCGCACCGCCCTCCAGGCATCGCGACCACTGCTTTTGTTGGGAAAAAGTGAAAAGTGTATGTTTAGAATGAATTGATTTCCAGGAGAAAGTAGATGTAGTGGAGTGCTTCATCAGCCCCGCGCATGTACTGACGGCGGCTCACTGTTTTGTGACAGAGCGTGAGTGTCGTGCTGGACCTGGACATCTACGGTTCGCATCAACACATTTTCTTGGCTCGGCAAAAATTTTCTCGAACCCTTTCCTTTCAGAAGGGGCCGGCAGTCTTCCGCACGAGAAAAGCCAGTAAATGTGTACCTTGGTGGACATTGTGGAGTGTGGACTGTTGAAGGCAACTGCGATGAAATGGATGAAATGGTCAAGGCCAAAGTTGTCCATGTAAGTTGGCT
>MU885074.1:0-10221 GCA_036418205.1 Ostertagia ostertagi | reverse complement strand
GTGTACATATTGCTACATAACAGAACACTAAGTATTAAGGTGATTTATACTAATATTACAATAGATTGCGAGACTACGTTATATAGAAAGGATAAGAGAGATGGGAGAACCTACGGGCACGATCGGAAGGATAAGCGGCGGAGTGGTATGCGACCGATCCGTTGGCTGTCGAAGATGGTGTTGACGGCAGCTCCAACCATGGCTGAGGACTCCACGGACACAACCGCTCGGCGAGACGACTGGAACGACGACTGACAGACAGACGAGCGCGGGCCAAGGCAGAGATGCAGAGCACTTCCCGCACTTCTGGATGTTGCATGCGTTCAAACCATGGGAAAGTGTCTGCGTCCGTGGGAAGGCGTAGTATTTCGTCCTCCATAGCGTGAGAACATGGACTGGAGCACGGGAAAGTATCGGCGCATACCTTGCACGTTGAAAAGTCGTGACGAGAGTCGCGACAAGTCACTTGTCCGAGTTTTGGAGCTCACGCGCACGCAGAATACGAGTTCACATTAAGCGATTCCAGGCTTCTTCTCTTGATATTTTCTTGATCGTATTTCTTAGATTTTCTTGGATATACCTCAATGTTCATGTCACGCGAGTGCCCAGTTCTTGAAATACGCTCTTTAGTCTACTGGACTTCCCCGTAAGGTGCTAATGACCGAACAACGTTGCAGCGTGTGCGTTATAGAGTCTATGGATGCTGGTTTTTGACTTATATTTCTCATTCTAAACCGGACACATTATCGAAGGCTGACTGTGCTCATCTTATTGAATGTTACATTACTATGGCCCCGGCGTACCGCGCGCTTGGACTCGGTCGCGCTCCTTGATCGCGATCACTAGCTATAGGGACACTCTCTTCAGGTTCCGCTTCCAGCCCAGGCTACTGCAGCGAGCCGCCTTTGCCAGTCGCTCCTTGACGCAAGGAAGCTGGACGGCCTGGAGTAATACTCTGCAGCATGATCGAGTATACTGCTCCGTCCGGTCGTAGCGCTAGTGCGGGCAATTCCACATCTTAGAAGCTCCACTGTCGGCTGCGGGTTACCTTCAGGTAAATTTGCAGGTGCTCTTTGCCGCCTATGACTACGGGATACAAGGACGAAGACACGGTGGCGGCATCTGGGAGCCCCACTAATCATAATGCGCAGTTACTATCATGTTTACTATTACTGCTGTGTGGACGTAGGCAGATGGAAGGGTAAGCCGTAGATCCTTGGGCAGAGAATGCCTGCAGGCCGAATTGTCGGCGCCTTGCCTGCGGTCTGTCTCGATGCTGAGATCACTCTTCCCTGGACAGAAACCTGTGCATCGTCAGGGTACGGAAGCCACTGTTGTGCGGAACGCATGGCACGGAAGGATCTGCTTAGGATTACCTTTGCGTCCGTTAAAGGCAGCGATTACGATAGATCTCAAAGGGGTTTAGAGGGGACGGGGGTCTCAATAGTACGCCAATGGCGAAAAAAGCAAAGAAATCCGTCAAAAATAAGCAAAAGTACCCCTTTGATTGCCCTTTCATTTTCGACCATGGATGAGCGACGGTAAAGAACGACGTTGTTCGGACGTGTTAACCCCGATAGCCGCCATCATGCCAACAAGCATAGTGTTTTGATTGATAAGGCAATACGTGGGCAAGTTGGAAGATACAGCCGCTAGAAGGGAAATGATCATCCAAAATGAAAAGCCAACAGCAAACAGTCCATCCAGATCATCAACAAAACTAGTGGGCGTCGTCACTGGGGGCGGGGCGTCACGCGGGTCCTGCTCAGCAACCACAGCACCTTTCGCCGTGGGAGGGCCACACATCGCTTCCTTGGCAGCCAAGTAATTGCTCCGTGTGGCGCAGGTTCTCCCCCGATGCGAAAATTCCTTATCGTAATCGCTTCCTTTAAAGGACCACGAAGGCACTTTGATGCATGTTGGAGGGTTAGAAGAGCAATCGCTCTCAAACCAGGACAGTCTGCAAAGGTTAGAAGAACTGGTAGAGAGTGCTGGTTTAATAAACACAAAGAATCGAATACATTTGTGCAGTTTTATAATAAGAAGAATTTATTAGAATTCCATTTTCAATAATCAAATAGATTGAACATAAAACATGAGAAAAATATCCGTGTTCCTTCTCAAGAAATGAGAATAGTAGCAATCAGAAGCTCTGCTCTTGGTCGTACTACTAATGTTGCAGTACATATACATTGAGATGAGCTACTATAATACTGCTATGCTGGGAGCAAAATTGGGATTCCACTGTGTGGCGTTCAGGAGTATCCCACTTGGGCTGATTGGCCTTGACTGGAATAAGGATAGGAGAGTTGGTACTACATATGTGGGCGCTCAGCTGTGGGCTATAGTCCCTATTTTGTGTAAAAAATATTAACAAATTTGCAATAACGCTCAGCAACAACATTCAACAACAGAATGCCCCAAACTGCTTCAGCTCTATTGGCTTGGGAGCAGCACTTTTGGTCGAAGAGAGGAACGGGTGAGATCAAGTTTGCAGATTCCGTTGACGGCAATCATCGTCGGCGGGCATTTCAATTCTGAAAATTACAAATAGACTACGTGAGAAAGCAAAATGTCACAGGAACTCACGGCATCGTCGTGTGAGTTTTCGATCCGTTTCGGTTTCAAGAAGCACCAGATTCTTCGGACAATAAGGTCTCTTGCCAACTCTGCGTGAAGGTGAAAAGAAGTTGACGTGCTGCTGCAGTTGCTCCTTTGTTTTCGCTAAGGCTCTGACCTGAGATATGACATTTAAGTTGGAGTTCACGATTAAAAGGCAGCCTATTGAAATCAGCGTAGAAGAGATTAATTTCGGCGGGAGAAAGAAAAAATGAAAAACGGCCCAGATCTCGAGAAAGGGCCCCCTTCCTTGTCTGTTAATTTCGCATTGATGCGCCTCTCATCGCCTCTCATCGTGCTGCTTCTTCAAACGGAAAACTCTCTCAAAACGGCTGGAGACCCGCGCCAAAATTAGTGATGGGCCGTTCCCGCGACGATAAGCGCCACTGCGAATGTCCCGCATTTTTGCCAGCATTAAATAACTTCCACGAGCATCCGCGTGATCGGTCCGCTAATCCTTATTCGGGTTCGCCCTTCTTGCAACTAGGTGAGTATTCCCTTCTCCCAATCTTCGTCGCTTATCAAGGAATCCTCTTTTAGGTCTAAATCGTATAGCCACCACACTCAAATGCGCCAACGGGTGAGCTGAATCGTGTGGTCAAAGTCACCATTACTATGATGTAAGCAAATACAATATTATGAATCCTATGGTGTTTGACCCCCCCCCACCTGTCTGTGCTCTGCTGTGTCCTCCACAGGAGAGAATGATTGACAAACCATCCAATTTACTATCGAGGAAAACTAAAAGCGACGAGTCAGATTCATAGGCCAAACATAGAAAGTTTTTCCCAGGTGATGTGCCTCCCAAAGCACTGAGCGCCGACACTGCCGCGCCTCTATAGCGTTCTCCCTCTCCTCGCAGCGCTGTGTCTCTCCGTCGTACTACGGCCGGCCTCCTAAGGGAAATTTAGTGTTTTCTATGGTGCTTTTTGCTTTTTCTCCTCACTAATGTTCCTCATTGCACCCCTTGCCTAATGTTTGAACAAAATAAAGCATCAATTGCAATCCCGACGATTCGTGCCTTTAATCGGTCAGCCGGCCACTTGAAATGATGTCTAAACTTGTGTATGTGTCTCAAGACGCTCAGTTCAAATCCGCTTTCGGTACTGTGGAACGATCTGTTGAGAAAATCAAGCTGAAAGCGAGAAACGTAGCGGATTGTCTTTAGCTTAGCCAGTCTAAACTTCAGCGCGATCAGTACTTTCTGCTCTTTGACCATGTTTCTGAAAGAGCAAAGAATGGATCGCATGAGAGTTGAACACAGGACCTCTTGCTAGTGAGTCAGGGTCACCACTGACTGTTGCGGCTCCATGAACTCTTTCTAGAAATCGTACCCAGGTAGTGAAAGCAAGGTCGACCATAGCGTCCCTAGGCAATAGTAATATGGCAGCACCTCTCATTTTTAGGCGCCATGACTGATCAAATTACCTTCAACTGAAGCGCCTTGCAGACAAAAATTGGCTCTGACGTGCAATTCACAAAAGGGCAACAGGCGCTGGTAAACAACTCGTCCCTCGGACTTAGAGCGTTTGAAATCAGGCCGAACGGCGCTGGAACTGAAATGAATCGCCATTGTGAAAAGGGAGTCTAAACCGCCGAAAATAATGAGATTGAACCTATATTTTGTTTTCTCGATAAAGGATAAAGGATAAAGCATTTGCCGTTGATCAATCCCTTTTTGGGATGCGGCACGCATTCTACTTCCATTTGTACATTCGCAGTGGCATTTGAATGCGATGTGGCCTATACAATGACTTGCGGGGGCCAGCCGATGTTCAAGTCAGTGTTTTCCTCTCCGACAAGATACCGTTAACCGACGCCCGGAAGTGAATTCTTGCTGGCCTTACGCACGACCACAACCCATGATTTGATCACGCGACCGCAGCGCATCGTCTGCTCGTGCATCTTGCCATCACCCACTGAGCCGCCTTTTTTTCATGCTCCAAAAAGCCACGGCATATAAAAGGACCGCTTTTACCAGATACGAGGGCAGATACGGATACCATGCAAGACGTGAGAGCGCATTTCTTCTATATTCCGAATCTGAGGAAACCGCGGCGCTGGTGTCCTCGTGTGAAATCTTGTCCCTCATCTCCCTTCCTAGTAATTTTGTGATGCATACCTTTCAATCTGCACACTGCCTTCTAATCCAGGTAACCTCCAAGTAATCTGGATCTACCAAAGCGATACAGAAAGAGATGGTTTCCGAATTAGCGAAACACTTACTCGACTGATGTACTGATCCATGGCTAAAGGTTTTGGAACAGTGCAGCAATGAAACACATCGCTGTTCGGGTTGCGTTTGCACGCAAATCCAGGAGGACATCTTCGAGATCGTGAGCACTGGATCGCTTGGCCTGTGCTGGGGTAAAGTAATGGCTCTCCCAGAGCACAAACACTTTTCGACTCTGAAACACATACGGAGGTGAGCAATAGGAGATGCCTTGTTGAACAAGAAAACGGCTCCGCTTCCACCAAAAACGCTTTCAGGGCGTAGGTTCTTCTCCAAAGGGGGGACATGCTATCATAACAAGCTCGATGGAAATTGTGAAATTCCAGCCATCTTTACAGCGTCCTTCTGATGCATTCCGGTAACAATTTGATGCCGCGCTATAGAGTTCTCAAAGTACGCTGAAACGAACGGGTTAAAAAAGGGGATGAAGTTGCACGTTTGAAACGCTTCAAGACAAGCTCAGAAATCCAGCCTAGGAACTTTCTATTAATTCCATCAGCCGGTGGTGTCTCCTGGCATTAGTTGGGATGCGTATTGTTTGGACGCGGTCTTGAAAAAGGTTCACACTCACTGTCGTCCTTGGAATGAATGATATTTGAGCAGCAAAAATAGTTTTGCACTGAACGTGAGTACGTGCAAGTGAAGCCTTTTGGACAAGGCTTCCCTGTAGCGCACTGTATGGGAATCCCGTTGACACGATACGGTAATCTGGGAGCCAGACAGAGACCTAGAAATAGATCTCAAGACAAATGGAGCGTCATGTTCACAAAGGCTCACCTGAGTCTTCTGCTGTAGACGAATTGAACTCGTTCTGATTGGTTGTTCCATCAACTGTTGCGAATGAAGCCAAGCGCAAGAGACGTACTCAGCAAGGCTTTCTTTCGCAATGGTCACCCTACACAGAACAATGTCGTAAGTTCGAAAAATCCAACTAAGAAGGACTGGATTGCTGACTGGACGAACCTTCCGAATCGTTCCAGTGGGGCAGTTACAGACTCCATCTGCACATTCACCTGCCCCTCTACACTGAACAGTAATCACGCACGCTCTGCCAAGCGCCACCATTGGCAAGCATTCGTTATCATGTAGCACTTGATTCGAGTCACACCCTGAATCTTTGAAGTACAGTATACTTGCTGAATCACTGATTCTCGGTCATTTACCTTTTGGAAGTAACACAATGTCCGCTGCTTCCTCGTGGTAACTCCGGCACCCGGCAAGACCAATCTCGCAAGAACAGCCCCAGACAACGAGATGAATGTCACAAGGAAAACCTATAGTGGCGAGTAAGCAACGACCATCCACAACACATTGAGGCTTACGCAAACTGAAAGCTGATTTACTGGTGTCCTTATCTGGGCACTCATTCACGTAACTATCTGTAGTTGACCGTTTCAGCTTCAAGCCTCACCTTCTCCTCCAGCACAACAGATTTCTTCGTTTCGTTTTCCTTTCACGCAAATGAAGCCTTCTGGACAACTCTGGCCTCCAGTCATGGAGCAGCGTTGATGCTCACCGGAAATTCCGATGAATGCCACCTAAGCAAAGCGGATTATTTGGAGACAGAAAGCAAACAGGAACCGCCTTCACTTCCCTTATTTTTGCACTATTAATATTCAGGTTTTCGTAGCCTTCCGCTAACTAACTTTCAAGACGATGAGGACGGTGTGCGGGAGTGTGTGGGCAGGAAGAGGTGAGTAGGGCGCAGAAGGAACTAGATACTCGCTACACGCCCCAATAGGGAAAAATTCGACCTCGAGAAGAGATGGCCGAGCAAACTCCGCTAAGATATCCGGCACAACCCTTGCGTATGCGGTCGTTATACCATGAAAGGATGCAGAAAGAAAGTCTTCCACTGTCGAACTAACTGGCTGTGACAGTTTTTCCACATTCATATCATAGTTAGTGAATAAAAGAAGTCGCTCACCTTGTAAAGGATTCATTTGAAAAGGTATCTCAACTAATACACTGGTGTGCAAAACTCAAGGACGAACGAAACTTTTCCGTAAGTGTTGCTGCCAAGTAACATAGATTTATGAAGCTTACAATCCGTACAAAGCAAGAAGTGCATAGTATTGTTCAGACGCAAATCACCCAGAGTCATGTTAAGGCTTCGTAGAAGTGTTAAGTAAGTTATGTCACTTCCTTAATCTCGTCTTTAGGTTTTGTAAACCACTGTGCGACAATTGACCCAATTAAGCGACGGAAATAGGTTTTGTACCGTAAGTTAGGGTTTTTGTTATATCAGAGAAGAACAAACCATCGGAGAAGGACAATCGCTGGGAATTCCACAACATTGAAACTGCTTATTCTGCTGACTGAACTGGCAAAAGTAGCCAGCTGGACAGGAGAGTTTGGCGGACGTACAAACCTGAAGTTTTATGAATGAGTTTCAGCTGTTGAGTCTGGCTACCAAAAAAGTTTGTCACCTGAGGTTTGCTTGTGGCACCATCAATAAACGCCACTTGTCTAGATGGACAACCATCACCTGAAACTACGTCGTAACATCCAAAAATTCTCTATTTAGGTTTCAGAACTAACCTTCCGGTGATGAAGGAACAGGATTTGCACCACAGCATTGATATCGTTGAGTGCGAATTGACCATTGACATGTGAATCCATTGGGACAGCCGTGGTTTGACGGATTGAATGGGTCGCATTTGGCGATCTTAAATCATATGTTGGGGTAGATAAATGAGCAAAATTGTTGTTTTTGAAACTGGTCCGCCGCTGGTGCACCTTCGAAATATTCTTCATGAGCAATACCCATTTTCTGACGAGGTCGAAAGCATTCATAATTGCAAGGGCTGACATTGGGCAAGTAAGGTGGATGGTACCACTCGCAGTTCGTTCTTTGGTCGAGTACTCGCAATCACATTTCGCGTTTGCTTTTACTTCGTAAGGGCTGACGTTATCATGCAGAAAAATGAGCTCCCCACGGATGGTGCCAGACTTGGCGAATCCAGCGAATCGCGGAGAACGAGCGATACGCCAGCGATTCGAACGATGCAAAAGCAAGCGAACGATGTACCAGCCACACGACGTAGTTAGAAAAGTCTCTAATTGCTTGCGTTCACTCTTCCACTTTCGCAGGATCACGGGTCCATGAGAGTGTAGGAAAGCAGTGTGAATGGTAGGAACTCCTGCCACATTCCCGCACTGCCAAGTCACTGGAACATCTTTCGACCTGCTGGTGCACCATCAAATCGCTGGCGCATCGCTCGTACCCCGATTCGTTGGCGACCCGCTGGGTTCGCGAATTCTGACACCGGCCTTAGGATCTGTTTATGCAGCAGCTGCGGAGATTCTTGTTTTCGTAGGTTGTCGCATAACTTCCAGACCACGGAGCACTTACTGCTATTAAAACCTGCAGAAATATCTTGGAGGCTCAAAAAATGCGTCGCGACATGCCATCATCGTTGGGCAATCCGAAAAGCTAGTCAGAATATCTGCGCAAAGCTTTCTTTGGCTAATAAATCCAGTTTTTCTGAAGCCCCTTTCGGGGCATCAATTTTACTAAAATATTGATTAGGATTTTGCGAGCGCCAAGCTTTTTCGAAAGTAAGCCATGAGATATACGACGAATTAAATCCCAATTCACAGAGCATCAACGGTATAGCCTATTTGGGGATAGCCCCTGTGCAGAACAGAGGCCGACTTTTGCCCGAGGCTTTCTCATGACCCCTTTCGTCCGACCAAAATTTGTCCAGAGCCACCGAGTTTTTACTTCACAATAGCTCATAAGCATAAAAACAACGAGATTACATAACTGTTCTTTTAGGTTACTTTCCACGTCAGTTTCGGACATAAATTATGGAATCAGAGTCCCTGATTAGCTTTCGTGCAAAGTATTGTACACAAGCTGACTGAGATTTACTTTTATAGTCTATTTAATTTTAAGAAGCACTGCAAAACAGTAGAAAGCAGATGGTGAACGTTTGACGAACGTTTATGTTTCTAAGTACCTCATTCTTGTCCATGAAAACGATTTCTCCTGGAGGACATCCATCGGAGACACCGAGATGCGTTTGGCCTCTGTAAAGAAAGTCCTCGAAAACAGAATAGAGAAAAGTCAACAAAAAACTGACCGACAGCAGTATCCATTTACACCTTCGAATTGTGTCATGCAAGTATATCCAGAGGGACAAGTAACGAAATGGCCAACAGAACAGGATCGCGGCATCGCCGACGCCTCATCCACAAAATAATCCTCTTTATTTGGGCAGATATCTGAAAAAAAGTTTGTTTCACTCAGTCCACCTTTCACAGCTGATGCGTACCTGAGACAGAGCAGCAGTACCCCTGAAGGGCATCTCGGATATCACTTTGGCATTCAAAGCCATCTGGGCAGGTGGATACGTGGGCGTTCATCGTACAACGCATCGCTTGCAGACTCATCTGATCCTTGTAAGGAGCTCGGCCAGGAGGGCAGTGACCTGATGTTTTCGCTTTGTTTATGCGAAAACGGAACAAGCTGAATCACCTACTGCTCTTGGTGGAACCGCAGCAAAAGTAGCGATTCTTTGTCGGATTGAAACGGCAGAGGTAATTGGTGGGGCAGGAGTTCGGCTCGTTGATCAGGCATTCTCGGACGGACATGTCGATAGCATTCAGGTAGGCCTGAAAAGCAGCGGTTTCAGCAACGGGAGGGAGACGGTCAAAATGGAGAGAACTTGCCTTCTCGCCATCCGTACATACTCCCATATCGGTAGCTCCACAACACACATTGCTGTCAGTGAGACTATCAAAGACACACTGCAACAGTAAATTTGTCACCATGGAAAGAGCCTGGGGTACAAGACAAGCAAATATTCATGCTGGAGATATATTTGATCAGTGTGAAGCAGTACTGATCGTCCCACTCTCCTATCTTTGCAATAGATTTTTGGACTCGTAGGTACAAATTAGCACACAGACTCCTAAGTGGAAAGACGCCTATTTGTTCGTACAATACGGTGGAGAATAGGCGCTGTATACAGCAAGCCCTAGCCAGGGATGGGTCCCCAAGAGTTTGTCTCTCTCTATTGTTGACTAAGGAAACGGTCACCGAGCATGTAGAGGCGCAGCCTTAAAGGCACAACCCAGGCAGAAGTCGTGTGAACGCTTCTCTTCGGTCTGTAGTATAGACCCTAGAGGACAATCACAAATGTGGCATTCCCGTGCACGGAAACCAACCGACAAGAGCGCTTGGGCCTTGCAAAGTAAGCTGCAGCTGCATTTTTCTTTATCAGGCTGTTGTCTGGCGCCCTCTCATCTGTGCGCTCTCTCGCCTCATACTCTCCTCTCCGCGCTTAGTCTCTCATTGCCTTAGCACAGCCGATTACGAAGTGAGTGAGCCCTTAACCTGAGCGTTTTCGACGGATTCTTTT
>MU885065.1:0-10267 GCA_036418205.1 Ostertagia ostertagi | reverse complement strand
CAGTTTCCCTGCAACGTAAACGTACCATGTGGCATTTCAGATCTGCATGATGTGGAAAAGTTGCCGAGATAATAGGCAGTATTAAGCACGATCTGCCTATTCAAACTTGAGTTTAGATAGCCATGCGTGAAAAGTGGGAGCGTGAGCTCGTCGAACACCTCATTCAGGTTCTGCGAAGAGATTAGTCGCACCATACTCTGAAAAGGTATTAGTTCTTCATAGTTTCGATTACAAAAAGAAAGTCTCACTTCGCCAGCGAGCGGCTCGCTGAAATTGGCAATCCTCTGAGCAGCACATTTTGTGTCCGTTATGAGAAGAGAGGAAAAATTCTGGCTGTCTCGAAGACTGTTGACAAACTCGTCAAGAACTTCAATGACCGCGTCGTCACAACCATCTCCACTGTCGACGCCCACTGCAAATTTCAGCTTGATTCAGTAGTCGATTAAAAGGAGGTGAGGTGGAATCACGTCTCTATTGCCTTCTCCAGAGGTCGGCTTCAGTCCAAGTATTTGACTCAGGCTGTCTACCGACACTACGTATAACCCCTTCGATTTGAACAAGCAGCTATTTTAAAGGATCCCGCATGAAGCAAATTCTAGTTAAGCACATGTATTTGCACTATCACTATCTAGTGACTACGATTGGAACACAGTAATCGTTAGGCACCAGCAAGCTACCGTAAACATAACCTTTGAAACGCCTCTACGGCTCTGAGCAGAGGGTGAATGTGTGGCACGTATGAAATGGGAAAAGTTGACACAGACTGCATTAGTTCATATTTCCTTCACGCAATGGATGCGTTAGTGGCATTCCGAGGTTTTCAGCAATGCCATAGGAGAAATCGACTGAGTCCTCGGGTGGGTCGAAATTTCCGTCGCCATTTACTTCGACGCAGATATCTTCCCAACAAACCGACTTCAGCAATACCTTTGATAACTGGTATGAAGGGTCAATTTTGAACTTAACAGCACTTTTTTCCCAAAAACTATTAAATGAAGGGACTCGTGAATAGTCTCCCAGAAAAGTATAAGACTGCAATTTTACAGTGAACACTCAGAACGAGATGGGGCTACGGATCACTCAAGCAAAGACACAGCTCTTGAAGAACGTTCAGACTGATGGAGGTGAATTTAACCCATAACGGACGGCCAGTGTATTTTCGCGTGCGCCACCATGTGGCGCACGCCGCCACCCAGGGTAGGGTTTATGTAGGCTTATGCGAACAGCAGGGTAAGACGGGGCTAAAGTAGTAAGGAAAAATGCGGAACAACAACCCCGAGCAAGGATGTGGCTATATTTAGGGGAAGGGGTCTCGGGACGAGTGAACCATCTGTAAGCCATCCATCAAATAGTAAGCTTTATGTAAATTAAGACAAAATTTATTGTAGGTTTGTCAAAAATGCAGCCGTCCAGGTCCCTGCCAAGCTGGCACACTGATAGATTATGTTGATATCCAGCATTGTCTGGAGAGTCATCGGGGTATTATCAGAGCACGTGTAGTAACATGGAACATATGAGACAAAAGACAATATATCGTGCGCACCGGGTGGCGTACGCGTCCGTTATGGCAGGTTAAGATTTGACGGGGCTTGGGAGTTACTAAACAGAATATAGATGTGACGTTTAATCAAGCCCGGGATGTAGGGCGCGACGAACGATATTGAACGTGATGAAACACGGACAACGACATGAAGGGAGACTAGAAAACGGCAGAGAGCACCGTGGACAGCCTTCGACAATTTGAAATAGATTCGTCCGGACGCGCCCCTACCCTCAATTCAAGGGGAAAGAGAGGAAGCACTTGTTAATGGCTTCATCCATCCTTCTTTCGGTCTTTTTTTCATTTTCACTCAATTCGGTAACCACAATCTCACTGTGGACCGCTGCTACCCCACCAACTGGATCTGGGGTTGTTGCTTTGACTGAGCTCGTAAACCTTACTTCGTGAGCAACTCACACTGTTCGTCGATGTTTTCGATGCAATGTTGAGCAAAATTGGTAGTTCGGTCTCCGAGAAATGGAATTGTTAGATCTGAACATAACTTTTGAGGAAACCCATCGTGATCACTCGTTAACTGATCAAAAACAACGAACCATGTGCAGAGCCATTATGGGCAAATTTTAGCACCAGAAAATCACTGAGCATTTTATTGGAGGGAAGACTGCATAGTTCGCTTGCTGCAGTGCTTTTCATAACCTGTAAGACCGTTCCTGCATCGAATCCCATCATGAATAGCTTTTCGCGATTGCTGGGTTTGCCCTGATATACCGACTTGGGAAACTCTGGAAAAGAAGATTAGAATCCTAAGAAAGCATTTGTGAATTGGAAGAGAAGGGGCTAACCAAAATCAAGGGTTTTCTGGAAATTCCATCGTACATTGGCCGAGATAATGTCGTTGGCGCTAGAATACACAGGAAAGTTAACAGCGCGGCTGATAGCTGTAAGGTTTAGCTCGTGGAAATAGCCCAAGCTTCTGTTCGTTCGCCTGAAATCAAAGTTTCCCTCATTGCTTTATTTATGAGAGGCACCAAACCTACACTGGTGATGGTATTCATAGCTTCTGTGACGTTGACTGGTATGTAATCGGTGAGTAGCACCACCTGCTTCTTGAGCATTACGGTTGATGGATGCTGATTGTCGTTCTCAATCTGAAATGTTGCTCTCAAATCGAGAAGGCCAAATCAAAGTAGAAACCCACGATATCGGCGAAGCTTTTAATGATGGCACTCAGCGGAGCCTCTGGTTCATCATACTGTTCGAATGCCTTGCTTTTAGTCCTTGAGCTGTTCCAGAATTTCTGCATTTGATCGCCATCTTGGATCCACGACTCAACCTCATTCTCCAGTGAATCCGTTTCAATTGTGACCGAAATATTGCTTCCGAAGTTGAATTTGTATTTGATTTGCTCATGAAGAGGCATAAGCTGAAATGAGGAAAGGTGTTTTTATACTTGTTTCTTTTCTTTGAGATTTCATAGTCAATTCATGGCACCATGATAAGCGTCTCCATGCCTACCACGGATCCTGTCGGCTATGGGGCATTTTTGATACGGGTTTGTTTCTATTTTTCGATTTAAAGCTTCATTCCATTAGTTCCTCATAATTTCCGTATCTCGCAACAGGGAACGACTTGATTCAGTCGAATGATTAAGTTTGTCAATTTGAACATAGATCTACCCTCAGGTCAATCTGCAGCCTACAAAGCCATTCATCGCTTTCAGTTTTATGCGTAATCATTTGCCTCCCTCCCTCTCTCTGCCCGATATGATTGCAGCCAGTAACTCTAAGAACAGCTCATCATACCGCCGACACACCCAGCCGTCTGTTGTAGTCTAGGCCAGGGTGAATAACGGTCGAGGATTTCCTCGACCATAGCTCTCTACCATGCGAGAGTAGTGCCGAGAGTGAACATCCGCGCGGAGAGCACAGACGGCACGCATGGCGAGTGTGAATGTCCGCGCGAGAGATCGTGTCTGATCGGGCAGAGAATCCTCGACGTGCCGTTGAGGAATCCTCAAGCGATATTCACCCTGGTCTAGGTATTCATCCGAGCCAGATCTTATGGATCCTTGGGAACGGACTAGTAGAGTTTACTTGATCATTAATTCTTTACCAAGCTGAATCGGCAATTATGATTTAAAATTATGATTTGATTTCAAGTTGACAACGTTAAGACTGGATTAGTGGTCAACTCCAGTTAATGGAATTAGTGCATGTACTACAAGATGTTAATCCTTTGGCGACAATGGCACTCACCGGTTGACGCCACTCTAAAATTTTCTTCATCACCCATCTGGAACATTTTCAACATATCAGTAATTATAAGCAAGCTCCGTCACGCCTATGTTTAGCATATTTTGCAGAAATGTTTGTTACTAGCTAATTTATATGAAATTTTAGGATATGGCACTTCGCTCGGCGATGTATTAACTAGTGTTTACATTATTAAGCTTAAGGTGAATTACAGATCAGGACCTCTACGTCTTTTCACAGTCTTAAGACACAAAGAGGAGTTTGAACTATATCAAAAATTCTACTGTACATTTGAACTTCTAGAGTTTTCAAACACCATCCCTTTGAAATCCGAGATTTCTTTCCAAACTTCCACTTCTAATTCCAACAATACATGATCATAAAGCTTAAGACTGCAGTCATATTTTGTTTATTGTCATAGTCAAAATTTTGATAGAAAAACTGCTTTTAGGGACAATTTTGCCCCATTTTGTGCGAGAGTTGGGCGCGCCAAAAAGAGGCGTGGTCCCACGAGCACCGCATTGTCGTCAAAAAAGGATTAAACAAGAGAAACTAGACTAGGAATCAAACTCTGAAATTTTCCTTAGTCAAAAGTAAAAATTGTTGTCTATTTGCTTCGGATTATGTCGTACATGTGGCTTCCGCTTGGAACCGTAACATAATTGAAGTGCCTATTATTCAGGTTGCACATGGTCCACCGATTGTTTCGCTTATTGTTGATCAATAATTTTATTTCAAGACTTTTCAAGGCAAATTTTTCAGGCATATAGGGCTCTTACTTGAATGGTACGTCCAACGTAATGCAGCGTTAGTCATGGCAGCTGGAGGCTATTGGACTGCCTACGGTCAGTGCTGGTATGGAGGTCAAAAGTACATAATTCCTATCTTCTGATTCCCACCTGATTAACCTAAACGTTTCTGTTTCTTCCTGAGAATATGTACAGATTATGTGAGCCCTGTTCGAATACAAAAGGAGCCTCACTTTGCAATCACATGAAACTGTCAAGTGTTTTGGTGAACGCGAATGTTTGCTTATCAGGAGTCTCCCGCTGCGCTGAGCCATTCAAAAGTTGTGCTTCCGCAGGAATACACTTGTGTTAAGTCCGTGGTTCGTAGCCAATACAGCTTCTGATAACAGGATGTGCGAACTTCGGCGCTTCAAGATCATTGCTTGTAGTACATGTGTATTCTGCGTGGCTCATCAGTATTCTGCCCTCATAACAAAAAATGTCCAGTTACTTGAGAGAATTCAAGATAATTTCACGAGGAAATTAGTCGTTGAGTCCAGGATGGCCTCCTATTCCAATTTACCTGATCCTACTCGCAGAAATCGATGTTTTCAAATTATACAGCTTAAATTCCCGCAGAAAAGTTTACGATGTTGTGTGGTATTCAAAACATTCTCAGATATTGCCAGGAGTTGATGCATCCAAATTTCATGGAAGGGTCAAACCTCAAAAACGTTACATTAGAGGTTTAGATCGGGGAAGATTTTATATGCAACGCCACGAACTAACTTGAAGCGGTACAGCTTTCAAGTGTCGAGCTTGGATCTATATTCATCTTCAATCAAAAGTGGCTCCTGTCTACCCTGCTTTTCTACTTTTCAAACGCCTCGTGAAGAAAGAAGTTGTTGAGCTATATTCCAGTAGTTAGAAGTGTACTGCAACAATTTTACCGAAAGCTCCCGGTTCTTTTTCCTTACGTATGCTATACGAAGATTTAACGAATATTAGGCTGTTGCATTATAAATGTCGCTTTTGCACGTATCATAAAATTTGTTGGCAGCAACAGTTTGGTATCTCAAAAGAAGAGCTGGATACTACCTTTACTGTGCCAGGCTTCGCCACTCCTCATCATGCAGAACTCGATTTCTTCTTGAAGAATCGTAGCAACTGTGCGCTGGTGAACATGGACACTTAGAATCTGAATTTTTTGTACTCTCTGAACTGTTTCTCTTTCAAAACGTGCCGCTTTGACTCGGATGCGCAGCACATAGATGGAGTGTGACCAGAGCTGTTGGCGGCGAAGTGAATGTTTCAGCCTGGTCTCGCACTTTTTTGCCTGTTTTTTTTTTCGTAAAATGCAGCTTTTTCGTCCTGAAGTAACTTCATAAAATCACTGTTTTTCTTTCTCGATTTTACCAAACATTGGTTGATGTACAGTCCATATCTCGAAGTCGGGGAGGGCGGGGCTGCGGACTACATTGCGAGCGCGTCGGCGGTTGCGTGCCTATGGAAGTTTGCCGTGAAATGTCTGTGTCAATTGTGCAAAAACACTGCCTCCTTGTCTCTGCTTTCTCTAATTCTCCTCCATGGCTACAGTCACTAGGATGCTCTTCCGTCTGGATGTCGCAGAGTATTGACGGCCGAATCAGCTGTTTTCAGCATTATTCGGTTTCAAACTAGTATTCTGCCACTCCGCCAGGCTTCCTTCAATAGAGGTGAGTTATTCCTATCTAAGATAATGTTGTTTTACAATCATATAGCGTGGTTGTTTCACAGTTCTTTATGTTTTCGTGGTGTTTTGGCCTGATTCGTCATTTTATTCAGCTGCCTTCCTGAATTCCTTGACTTTTCGACTTGCTCTTCATTTCGGTGTCTTTGCTGTGTTCCGTTTTTTGTCTGGAACTCACACTGACACTGTTTTGAAGGTTGCAGTTGTTTTGAAAATTGAGTTTGTCAAGGTTCTGCTGCACTCACCACGACTTTTCCTGCCACGTGAGTTTTATTTTTATTTCTGATTGTTTCTTTTTTTATTCGCTGCGTTCTTCACTTTAGTGTCTTCTATGTGTTTCATTTTTTGTTTGAAACACTATTTGACACTGTTTTTGAACTCTAAGGTTTTGTTTTATAGTATGCTCGCCACCAGTCAACCTCTCAGTAACAAATGAGATCCTCATGTTAGACAAGACACCATCACGCAAAGAGAAACAATTCCATCAAACAGCCGTTCATAAAAAGAGGGATGCATTTCTATCGAGCATACTATAATTTTATAGTATGCTCTATATTTTATAGTATGCTCGATAGAATGCATCCCTCTTTTTATGAACGGCTGTTTGATGGAATTGTTTCTCTTTGCGTGATGGTGTCTTGTCTAACATGAGGATCTCATTTGTTACTGAGAGGTTGACTGGTGGCGAGCATACTATAAAACAAAAACCTTAGAGCTTCAAAACAGTGTCAAAATAGTGTTCCAAACAAAAAATGAAACACATAGAAGACACTAAAGTGAAGAACGCAGCGAATAAAAAAAGAAACAATCAAAAATAAAAATAAAACTCACGTGGCAGGAAAATCGTGGTGAGTGCAGCAGAACCTTGACAAACTCAATTTTCAAAACAACTGCAACCTTCAAAACAGTGTCAGTGTGAGTTCCAGACAAAAAACGGAACACAGCAAAGACACCGAAATGAAGAGCAAGTCGAAAAGTCAAGGAATTCAGGAAGGCAGCTGAATAAAATGACGAATCAGGCCAAAACACCACGAAAACATAAAGAACTGTGAAACAACCACGCTATATGATTGTAAAACAACATTATCTTAGATAGGAATAACTCACCTCTGTTGAAGGAAGCCTGGCGGAGTGGCAGAATACTAGTTTGAAACGGAATAATGCTGAAAACAGCTGATTCGGCCGTCAATACTCTGCGACATCCAGACGGAAGAGCACCCTAGTGACAACGATGTTACGTATATATCCCACCCTGCGCCGGTGCAATTGCGTACCGCAAGCGATTACAGTACACCCACGCCTAGTTCTACTGGCGTTGACATTTGTAACTGATGATCACAGGCGGGGCTCGTGATGAAAGGAAATGGGAAGACTAATCAATTCATAACTAGCACAGCTCCGAATATTGTACTGAGTTGAGCCATGCATTTCTCCTTTCAGATAGGTGACGGGTACCGAGAGATGCTCTACATATCGTTGGAAAACCATTGCGCGCCTGGAAACCACTCTAATTCCTCATGTCATTTACTTCTTAACATGCAAAATAGGGTAATGTGCTAGCGTATTTATAATGTTCCGCACTAGAACAATCATTGATGCCATTATGCATTGTACCAGTGCAGTGAGGGACTCGAGGGGACGAAGTTTACTTGGCACCTGAGGGAAGAGAGAGTTCTAATTCGTGAGGTAGTTTTCATCATGAACTGCTTAGTAGTTGCGTCTCACGGCCACCTTGTTTTCGAGTTGGTAGTTGATTATTCGCAACTTGTAGATATTTCCATAGACATAGAAATCTGATACGGAGGTATCCTTGTGAGGATGACTTGTGCTGAAAGTGAGAGCGCATACTTGTAGATGATAGGCCATGGGATATGTTCATTCTTTCTGTAAGAGATGCCGTAAAATGTAATTCAGTTCCATTGGAGATAATCCGCTTACAGGAGCGTTTGCGTTACTGTTGCGAATCAATTTCTTGAGGCGCTAGTGTACTCAAAAGGGGCATGCCCACGCTGACTGAGCCTTGGAGAAGAGGGTGAACTTTGAGGGTAATGAAAACTGCTTACACATCCCCCTAGACTCACAGCCTAGTACTAGGGGGACCAGCAGGGGGTGGGGAGGAGCATGATGACTTGGCGCTTTTATTCGCCAACCTTGTGTGGGATTTTACAGCTTCTGCGTTGGAAGATAATAGCAGTTCTTTACGTAAGCTGTGAGCAAAAGCTTAACTATTGCGCTATAAATGGGAAAACTGTTCTCCACGATTCCAATCATTTTGCATTAAATGTTATGTTCAGTGTTCGCTTCCACTTTTGCTGGATAGGAGATAGGAATTTTTTATATCCACTACCACAAATATTCACTGCTGACGTCTCGAAGATATATGCAAAAACTGCTAGACTAGATATAAGTCATCTAGTCTTATTATTTCCTCTCATCACAAGTTCTACCCGTAGTTATTCAATCGAAAACAGGGTGCCAACGATAGCGGAACTAGCCGTGAGAGTACTGTAATCGCCTGCTGTACGCAATCGCACGGGCGCAGGGTGGGATATATACGTAACATCGTGACTGTAGCCATGGAGGAGAATTAGAGAAAGCAGAGACAAGGAGGCAGTGTTTTTGCACAATTGACACAGACATTTCACGGCAAACTTCCATAGGCACGCAACCGCCGACGCGCTCGCAATGTAGTCCGCAGCCCCGCCCTCCCCGACTTCGAGATATGGACTGTAGGTCTGTTTTTTGTTTTACGAAGATCTGCCTCTGACGTGTGAGCTAAAATTCATCCCTCTCAAGAAGTCGTAGAACATTCACGCGTATACACGGAAAATTCGGTCAGTCATCGTCTAAAAGACAAATTCCCGTAAAAAATTATATGGGCAACGAGTAGTCCCTTTTTTACTCCAACATAGATTTCCTCTTTCAAATGAATGCTGCAGTACCTCTCTATGTTAGGGTACAGCCGAGTGGGGTTGAAGCTTATCTGGGTGCGACACGGGTGAAGCTTAATCTGGTGCGACATTTATAATGTTACAATCTAATAAATAGAATAAATAAAACTGCTGACTTTCATGAGTGATCGCTTGTTATGAATAAGTTGGCATGTAATATGTATATATAGCAGTGTTTTCGTTTGTGCGTCCGAAGCAGATCCACAGTTTTTTCGGAGAGGTTCTACCCGAGAAACTTCCTATACTCTATAAAAAGCTTCTTCTGCTCCACATTGATCTGTTGTCGCAAGTTTTCAATCCTTTGTTTATTTTCGGATATAGGAGTTGGAAATTGATATATCTACAGCCAAAATCCGCATTTTGATAACTGCTGATCTTTGCTCTTTAAAAGGGGAAACGCATCCGTGGGGCTTCCACCCTGCATAGGACTGAAAATGCCACAAGCGAATCAACAGCTCGAAAGTGGTATACCTGGCTTTTTCGCCTTTTCCGTGTGTCTAAACACTTTTGAGCCCGGGTATTGACGGACTAATAAGGTCTAGCAGCAGTGGAATATCTTGAACGACTCAGGAGTTCTGACAGTAAATCCCAACCTGACCAACCAACTTTGACTGACCCCTAAAACTATCGGCCCGTAAGCACCATCTCTCTGTTCTGTAGGATTTTCGAAAGTCTTGAAAGACCATGGTAATCATCATTCAATGTTCAATCATGTTTTTTTACAATAACATGGTTTTTTCCGGTTGATCCGTTGAAACAAAGCTGATCGAATGTTTTAGTGGGTGGAATGAGGCTCTCAATAATAAAGGCTGCTGCTATATTCATTTTGTCTTCGCAAAAGCATTTGATAAGTCTCAAACAAGAGAATGATTTTCAAGTTGGGAAATCCCAGATTTCATCCTATTGTTGTAAAATGGCTTCCAATATTTTTAAAGGCAGGACCTTTCAGGTTAAAAGTGGTCAACCCCTTTCCAATAATAGATGTTGGGTGGTAGGCCCTAGGGCGGAGTACTGTAATCAGTTCCGCTTAATATTTACGACAGAATATACTGACATGTTCTTGGAAGTAGGCAGGCATTCACTAACTTTTACGCAGACGACTTTCG
>MU885064.1:0-10631 GCA_036418205.1 Ostertagia ostertagi | reverse complement strand
ATTCAGTTGAATATAGTTTACAACCAACAAATTTTTCTAGAGACCTCTCTCACAGGGTCACTCGCCTTGCTCCCGTAGTGACCACAAGGTTGTCTGAAGACTTTTATCCTGAGTAAGCTGATGAATGTGTGAATATGCTGAAGTGATTCAGTACTCGTGGTTTAAATCGGATAATTCAGGAGTCCATGCTAATCAGTATCAGTATCAGTAATGAGCTATGGTTATTTTTCAACTTCAAAATCCAACGTTTTGAATTCTCCACGGTGTGACAAATTTCCTATTTCTTCACATGTCAGATGAAGCCCAAAGGAAACAATGGAATATAAATCATTATTTCTAGTTGGGATCATGGATCACAAGGTTCCGATCACATAGACGCGCTCGTTTCCGTTTTCGTGGCCGCGTGGCACGGACGCGACTTGCCATTAGTGAGCGTACGAGCCAAACCTCACCTTAAAACAATTTTACCACAACCTATTTTACCATCCATGAAAATTTGCGCTTTCTGCTAGTGCTTTTTTCATTCACATCTTCAAGGCAGTGGAAAGGAGAAAAAATCAACAAAACCACAAATTTCATACGGCTCGGAAATTTTTTTCTAGAATGAAGCATATATAATCCAGTGGAAAGTTGTGATTATAGTTACGGAGTGGTCCCTATCTGACTCGTATACATCAAAAATACCAAAATTATATTGTGAGGGACTGAGATGTAATAAGCTGGTAGCCCATGTGGGCTGCCAGCGTCCCATGAGCAGACGTCTCTGGCAGGGCATATGGGCTGCCACAGGCGTGAATGTTTTATCACGTTGACGACAACGCGGGGATATACAGGGTGGCTACTAAATATTGGCGCATGGATTGTTGACCATATTTTTAAAAGAGAAGCTATTACATCTTCAGAGGTTTATCTTTATATACTTATAACATGGCAGTACATTGCTAAAGAAAGTGCTCGAGATGGCCTCCTTTGGTAGCGATACAGGCTTGAAGTCTCTTCTCAACTGACATCACTGTGGGCCGCAAGTAGCTGACGTCAAGCTCCTTCCACGCCTCCTCCAAGGAAGCCTTCAGGGAGTCCAAACTTCGACGTTGCTCAGAAGGCATCTTCTGCTTCAAGAAGCCCCACACCGCCAAATCAATTGGTTCAAATCGGGCGACTTAGATGGCCAAACATTTTGTGCCCGGTAACTTGGAAAATGACGGTCACAGTTCTCCAACATTGATTTTGCGGCATGTGGAGGCGCCCTGTCTTGCTGAAGAATGCAATGACGTTCGCTGAAGGTCAAAAGAGTCCTTGGAAGAAGGGCATTACGTGAAAATTGTTTCCGGGTAGATCTGGGCGCTGGCTTTGATGTATTCATCCACAAAGACAAGCGGTGTCATGGTTTCAGAAGTAATTCCTGCCCAAACCATGACAAATTTGAAAAACGGTTCCTTGTGTGTACACAAGGTCGAGCAGAATGTCTGCTAGCCAGATCCAACAACTGCCTGTCGTTTTGCAAATCGTGCGCCACTTCTGGTCTCTACTCACGTCACGCCGACGTCAGCTACTTGCGGCCCACGGTGATGTCAGTTGAAAAGAGACTTCAAGCCTGTATCGCTACCAAAGGAGGCCATCTCGAGCACTTTCTTTGGTAATGAATTTTCATGTTTTATTGTATATAAAAATAAACTTCTGAAGATATAATAGCTTCTCTTTTTGGAAATATGTCAATAAACCATGCGCCAATATTTAGTAGCCACCCTGTATATCCCGCGTATTGCAGGCCGTGTCGGACGGTGCGGGATATATTAGGCTGGCAAAAAAGTTCTTCGACAGAAAAACTACTTTATTTATAAAACTATAAAATTTGTCAAACACTTCACATATCAACGATATATTCTCCACAAATATCAATTACCTTCTCCCATCTTTTGGGTAAGTCACTGATGCCTTTTGCCCAGAAGTCAGGAGACTGTGACTCAAAAAAGTCATTCACTGCATCATAAGTTTTGAACTCTCTTCCTCGCAGGTGGTGCTTAAGTGGCCGGAACAAGTGGTAATCGGAGGGCGCAAGGTCCGGGGAGTACGGCGGGTGAGCAATCGGGTGCCAGCCAAGTTCAGCAATTTTTCTACGAGTCTCCGACGCTACGTGTGGACGCGCGTTGTCGTGCTGCAGGTACACTGTCGATCGTCTTGGGCGTTTTTCACGAAGAGCATCGGCCAGATGCTGGAGCTGATCGATGTAGACAGCAGCTGTGACAGTCTTGCCTGCGTGCAGTAGCTCGTAGTAGACCGGTCCTTTCATATCCCACCATACTGAGAGAAGATGTTTGCGCTGGCGAGTGTTCGGCTTTGCCTGAGTTGGTGGCTCAGCGCCGCGAGGGAGCCAAACGGCAGTCCGTTTGTTGTTATCGTACATTATCCAACTTTCGTCATCAGTTACCAAGATCCGCAAGANAGTCCAGATCTAGACACCGCACCCTGTTATACGGGTCGCGTCAGTCGGTAGGGGATCATCTTGACAGCACTTTTCGATAACCGTGCCTTTGAAGGAAGTTCTCGATGGTGGCATGGGAGCATCCAAGTGTCACGGCTAACTCACGCGTAGTGGCTTCCGGGTTCGCTGTGACAGCTCGTAGCAGTTCATCATCATCAATGGTTCGTGGTCGTCCACTGCGCTCGTCATCTTCAAGGCAGGTATCTCCTGCAGCGAAGCGCTTGTACCAGTTGCTAACCGTTTAGCGGTGACAGTCCTTCACAAATGTGTGTTGATTATGAGCGCTGCACTCGGCTGATTTCCTTATGGCCACCTACGCGTAGAAATATGGTGCGGAGTTGCACGGAAATTAATGTATGCTATACGAAGTTCCTGCGCAATTCCTTATATACCCTTGTAATGATTGCTTCGAAGATGCTCTTACATGTTATCACCCGGACTAACGCGTACCCATTGTTCAAGCAAGGTTGTCACATTTTAAAATTTTTGTCGAAGGACTTTCTTGCCAACCTTATATATCCCCGCACCCATTACACTCATTTTTTTCGCGCACGCCTGATTCTTTTAGAAGTTTCTTGTATTCATTCCATGGAAGAGACCTTGACGTAGCTACAAACATAGTGGCCCTTAGAATGGTCACGTATACTTTAATTTAGAGGAGGATTTCTGAACCATACGAAATCTTCAGTTTAATAAATTTTTCGTTTACTTTTTTTCTATGAATGTGAAGGATTTAAATAGTAGTAGAAGTATACGGAACCTTAGACATGACAATATGTGTGTTTTGATTGGAATAATCAACGTAAAATTGCTCTTGATGTCCATTGCAGCTAGTTCCGACCTCGTTCGCTTTTCTATTGTTAATTCATGTATTTCGATCGAAATTCCACTACTGTACTCCTGGTTAAAATAACTGAGAAAGTTACTACTTTGACATCTAAAATTGATGTGTAGCGTTTCAAAAAAAGTCGTGGGAGCGATTTGGCTGTAAAAAGATGTGCTTGTACCACATGAAGACTCAACTCATAAGAGGTTAGTTTTTTACTGGGTGACCAGAATTGCTAATCACCTTGTGCGGTTGTGAGACTCTAACGGGCCAATGGTGAAAGATCTGCACAAAAATGCCTGGAGGGAACATGCATCGATGCTTCGCCTCTAGTTCTAGGGTTAGGTAAATAGGTCTTCGCAAGTACAGAGTATGAATCCTGCTTCAATCTTCTATGTTAATGTAAGCAAACAACAGACACCATCAAAATGATGTGGAGGTTCAACTGGCATTTAATAATGGTTATTCCAAGCCTATCCAAAATCCTTCCAAAAGCAACTTGTGGACCAGCCAAGTTGCTGAGTTGCCTTGCTTTCATTACCCCACTTTCATTACACACGAGCTACCACACAAGAAGTATGTGCAGATATGAACCGATGTGTAAGAAACGTCGGATGGCGAAATGTTCCGTTGAGGTTGAAAAATCCAGTGTGTCGATTTTACGTCAAAGATGTCGACGCTGTTACGCACCTCGAAACGATTTCCAAGATAGCTTGACATAGAGGATCTTGCCATTCATCGAAAGATATTCTTTTGCATCGCAGCTCGTGAATGGAGGATCAGATGTATGCGGCTGTGCCCGTGAACCTCCGCCTTTTTGCTCCTCTTTATGTGAACGGTGATTCATAACGCTCTGGAATTCATCATGCTTCTTACCTAGCAACAGGTGAAATATTATGACAATTGAGCTCAAGATGCTTTCATATGGTATCGGAACGATGAGCGTAAGACGAAATTGCCTAGTAACACAACATTCGAGCTTCCTGCCTGGGTCTCATAGGTCGTACAGTTTTCATTGTTCTTTTATAAATTCGTGAGAGATTTCAGTCTTCAGTGCTACTATGAGAACAGAACAAGCGCTGTTCCCTAGCAACGATGTTTACCACGCACATTACTTATCCAAAACCTGCTGCGAGCATAGTTCTCTAAAAAGTTCTAAGTGGAATGTGATTACGTGTTCAGCACAAATCTATCAGCACAAAATTCCAATTTGAATGAGCGATGATTTTTTATTTACATTTTCTTGGAAAAACTAGCTCTGACTCTCCTGCAAAATCACTTACTTCCACCTAACGTTTTCCGCTGTGTCTCAATTTTGCCTTATAAAATTTTGTTAGCTTAGGCTTTCCTATTTAAGTGTGTCACTTTTCAAACGCACTTTGCTCAGCTTATCATAGTTAAATGCAGGCGTTTTTAATTTATTGCCTAGCGAATTGTATAGTTCAATCGACTGGAAATAGCTGAACGATCCAATCTAGCCCTCGACTCGTAATGTTCCTTTAAAATGGAAACGGTCAAAATGATGAACTGCCAGTTTAACTACCTCTTTCAACTTTCCCACTACTATGGCTTCTCAAGAAGTCGCGTCACTCCTGTTACACAGTTCATATGGCTGAAATGGGTAAGAACATCTTTTTTGAGATTATGAATACCATATGTAAAAGCTGAGCGCGAATTTTGTTAGAATCTGTTGCAATCTGAAGTCCGATGTGAAAGGACCCTTCTCTCTGATCCTTTGTCTATTGGTTTCTTAATAGTGATCAGCTCCTTTTTAATAAAACGTATGAGAGAAGAGCTAGGCAAACAGTTACAGCATACGCACTCCAGATGTGAAAAAAGACTGCCCTCACTTCATTCAATCTCTGAGAAGATAGACTTGTTTCTCGGGTTCTATTTCACAAAACATTGGTGGTTTATGGTTATATTTCAGGAACAACCCATTTTCCAGACACGGAATAACATGAACCTTCCGCAAAACACGCAAGCAGTGCCCATTGCGGCATCAGCTTTTGAGAAGTTGATTTCGCCTCGACTTGGTAACTTGTATTGATTCGCCTACGTTGCCGACGCTTATCACCCGCTCGGGTTGGCCAATCAGGCATTCAACGCATAGTATTCGACTCTGTGAGTATGACGGTATCATTGTGGAATTAATCATGGGTGGCCTTGACTCACGATTTTAGCGTAGATGACGTTTGACAATCCTGCGACACTTCTTTGCCTAAAAATTCCCTTCTGAAAGCCTGACAATGATTCTGCTTTGCTCACCACCACAGAAAGTACTGCGGGGTTGTCCCATAATGTCGTGGGCGTAACTTCGACAATCTTTGATTTTTTTCCAAGATTTACCTTTCCTGAGAAATCAAATGTGAGCAAAAATAATTAACCACCACTGTAATCACGATTGCATCCAGTTATTAGGAAACGATTGGATGCATTCCTCCCAGAACGAGTGAAGCAATGAGTGAAAAGTCGAGAGAGGTCTTTTCTGGGGGTTGCATTTACATTTACATTTACACTTTTTCTAGCTGCTGCTTCAGTAAGCTGGGGAGGCGATAGCATACGATGGGAGCGCAATGTGAAGTCATACGACAGCATATGGTGTCGCGCTCCAGTGGCCAGTTGCCCTCAAAATATGCCGAGTTATCTTATGCGAATGTGATGTTCACGGCCTGGAGGAGGGAGAATGTGCAGACGATCATCACTTCTCTCCGCACTGCTGTGGCCAACTACAGGCAGCTCCTGGCTATAGAAGACTTCGCAATGTTTTGTCTGGCCATGAAGGTGAAATGGTTCTCGTAACGGTATACCCAGCGAATCCAACGAACGGGGGTAATATCCTGCGATGAAGGAGCTCGGGCTTTGGTCAAAATTAGGTCCAGGCTGCGGCGGGTAGTGGACTCGTGACCATTTGCACCGGTGACCCACTAGGAAATAACTTGTCCATACGGTCGCAGAATAAAGCTTCTGCAGATGGTCAGTTGTGCTTGCCGTCATGGCTAGCCAATGCGTGCTGTTTCCATCAAGACCTCTATCACGCTAGAGCCCCTTGCATTCAGGTGGCGAATCATGGATCATCGTGTAGGTCGCGCCCACATGTTTGCTACATTCCTGGTAAAAGCGCCCGGATTAGTGTTTTTTTTTTTTTTTTTTTTTTTCCTCGATTCAAAGTTTTTATGGAACTGACCGGAGGCCCTTGATGAGGTCGAACTTTGTAGCTCCTTTGGTCTTTGTCGATGCTATCGATGCAATATCTCAGTGCCTGATCAGTAGCAAAGACTGGGGCAAACGTAGCGCTGATCTTGCCTACCGCGCTCCTTGCAAGGTTCCACGGTTAAAGCAACAGTCCAGGAACGAATTTGCGGGCAAAAGCACCTATATGGAAGTTGTAGGTGAAAAGTGGTCGAACGTAAAAAGAAAAAGTGAAAAAAAACGCCCAACTGGGGCTTAGACAGGGACATGCCCTCTGCCGTTCAACGATTGGGGAATACGTGTGTTGGACGAGTTGTCCGAATCTGCTCCGGTAAATGCGCTCCAATTGCAACTGCTGGCAAATAGCCATGCATGCTTGCAAATACATAACTATTTGCCAGCAATCGAAATTGAAGCGCTTCAATTGCGTTCTTATGGAATCGACCTCATACAGCGCGGCGGTCCCGCAACGACCGCTAGTCAAGCACGGACTCTGCACAGCGTATGTTGAGCGATCCGCCTCGGTATGGGTGATCCGCCCCCTCCAAGAGGACTTCGACCCCTTCCAGCGCATTTTAGAGGTAGGTTTTGAACTTAAAGACATTTCCTATAAACTTTAGTTGGGCTGGGGCATGTTTTGACCGCCTAATGACCAAGTAGTTGAAACCCTGCCTGGACTGTTGCTTTAAATGGGTCGGTAAGACAGATAGGTTTTGTCGTTGAATCTGTTTCAATTCCTACTTACTTATCCCGCTGCGCATTTGAGCTTTCGAAATATCGTTGCTGAAAGTCTGAATGTGTTCTTCAACTTTTCAACAGATTCATTAATGAGAGGCTAATTTGACATAAATAAATTTGAACTAACAAAATCAATGGCGTTAAAAGTCAGAAGTTTACGCAGTTGCGGTGCCGCTCGGCGACAGCTTTAATCCAATAAAACCCAAACATTTATCCAATAAGTCAAGAAATGGTAACATCTAATAAAGCTGCAGCCTTGCGGTTTACTGCGTATATCGGCTAACTGGTCCTCGTTGTACGTTTGGAATGCTGATAAGCTATGTAACATGCCATCAATGTTGAGTTGGTGTGAAATGGTGCCACGGTGGTGTAAGTGGTAGCACAATTGCTCGGAAAGCAAGAGATCCGGGTACGAATCCCGGCTGGAGGCAAAAGTTTTGCCTACTCTCAATCCAGTAATCTCTAAGCACTTTCGCGTGTGCAGGGTTCTACGCCAATGTACAATGTTGTTGTGATTTATTTTGAAGCTCTGTTTAGCTCGAGAAAGCATTTGAATTCGAAAAAAAAAGAAATTATTATGTGCTACCCTCCTCTTCCCTGGAAGAGAATGATTTAAGGTTCTGTTTCAGTGGTAGGGACACACAGGATTCTGTGAAACTTAAGTGTCTTACGTACATGATTGATAAATATTGCAACGTGTGGGTTTCTCCCTAGTTTGTTTTATATTCCCTACAGCAACAAACTGCATATGATACGCTTTTACAAGTTACGATCACCCTTTAAACTACCGCAACTGCTCGACTTATACGAGAAAGAACAATAAGTTAGGAGCGCTCCTCATTTTTTTTACCGTATTTTAGAGTTCATTCTTGCCATCATATTTATGACCATCCTGTAGATTCTTTATGCAAATTTCTTCCATCTTCAACACAAATCAGAGGTGAATATAGGAGTGTTGGTCGGTGTGATTTCAGGGGGGTAGCTGGTACTGTCGTCATGAATCGGCTCGGGCGGGTCATTCCTGTTTTCAACGGCCTCGTATTTCTGGCTGTTTCAGGTATTCTTCTCGAATCGTGTTGCAAATTAAAGAGATGACAGACTTCACTGTTGAACTATGGACACACACATGAGCAGGACCTGAAAAGCGGCTCTTTGAGAAAAAATAACATTGACGAAATTTCTGCATAGTTTCTAAACCAGAAGATCTTACGTCGAAACAAAATAGCGAACAAAGGAAAGATGTAATAGTCTGGCACTCTCAAAGGATGTGTAAAGGAGATGACGAGTTGGATCTCGAAGGTTGCGTATAGGCATAAATTTTGTCACGTTGTCTTACGCATTGCCTCACGTAGCTTGGATCAGTAACACGAAAGGAAGTCAACTGACAGGCGAAAATACAGATGGAATAGAGAACAAGGAGTGGTACTTCGCGTCGAGACTAATAACATCGAACGTAATGGGCTAACTAATGATTAGATTTTTCAAAGGTATGGGTCCAAAGAACATGAAGAAGCAGGACAGCAGCTGTTTTGCAGAGCTGGCAAGGGTTTCCGAACTAAACCAACCAACAGCAAATACAAAAAAGGTGCTATTGGACAACTCCGGTATCCTAAACGTGTGCTGAAGTAATGGAAATTGGATCAAAAACATGTGGTCATAAATAAACTTTCGACGATGAGAGTCGGAGAGGGTGTTCTTGACTTTTCATCGGAGGAGTCTCTAGCGCAAGAATATCAAAAAGTCGTATCTGATGCTTCTGGCTGCGAAGCCACGGGGTGCATTGCATTCTGTCGTCATCAGTCGTGAAAGCTTTGTATTAAGTGGGTATCCCGAAGAAGTTATAGAGTAACCCACTTAATCCGCCGTTGTCAAACCGGTCAAGGTGAGGCAGCATATTATCTATTATATCAAGGCTGCCGTTCTTAGGAAGCGGTCCTTGAAGGGTCTGGCTCCGAAACTCTTACTTGCAACTTTACACAGATCTGCATCGCTATCAAACAGAGCCGATTTGAAAGCTAAATTTGTGAATGTGTCTCTCAGAATTCATTGATTGGACGACTTACATTTTTCATTATGATTCTTAACAGAAACTCCCAAATATTTTTTAAAAGCGTATTGTTTTCAGCTGCAGCTTACTCTGTCCTGCACGTTCATGGAATTCAATTTCTCCACATCCCATCTAGTAACTGAGTCGTTTAATTATGGTGGAATTCTTGGGCTGAATTGTCCACAATGTATGCAAAATTGCCTCGACGATTCTAGCTGTGCTGCTGCCTACTGCGGTCCGTCTGTAAGTATCGGAAGCATTCAGTATTATGCGTATGGTGTTTTTTCTTAATCTGCATAGCTCTATAAAAACATGCAAATCTTTCTTTGAAGTAATGGCTGAATTCAACTGGTAAAATTTTGAAAGAAAAAATGCCATACTGTACTCGGCTCAAAACGTTGTGTTTCATAAATGTTGCGAATACCATAAAATTTTGCTAACCCAAACTTGCTGTCTGCTTTAGGAAGATGTTGGGATTACCAATAAGTACCTAGTGCTGAGACTTGAAAGAATCGGCCACGGGAAAACCTTGCTTCCATTCTCACCCCAACATTTGATACTTTAGTCCACTTGCTCCACGAGGATGGCAAAAAGAACGAAAAAAAATGAGTTGGTTCTGATATTAATTCCAACAATTGGGGGGGGGGGCTGTAAGAAGTCTGAATGTCGTCGTAAGACCGTGAAATTGCCACAAATGTTGGCGCTGGTCGGTCAACACGTACAGATGTGCTGAACGATGAGCGAGTTTCAAGTTAGACCTTCCCGGGAACTTACACGGACTCACCCACTGTAGCAGACGTCGTCTAGCAGATGGGAAGGAACAGCTTCTCCGCGGACGGTTCCATTCCATTATGTAGGGCTTCTCAAAGCATTCATTTCCAACTAGCATACTTTTCGAGACAACTTTTCACCTTTCTATAAATTTAGGTTCACTCATGGAGTCTTACCCATTCCTTTTCATACTTAAAAGTGAGAGTGCGATAGGTGAACGGAAATAAGTACACTCGATGTCGTATCCCACGTCGTGTGCTACTCGCTACCCTTTCAACAAAAGAAGGGTGAGCAGAAAGAGTGTCGCTGCCAGATGATTGACAAGATTTGTCGTACACATCAGTCCGTATACTGATTGTAAGACAGATCTGCACTCAGACACGATCAGTGTGAGAAGAATAGCTTTCTCAGTCAATCATGATTGAAAGGAAAGAAACAGACGTTTGTTGCCGATTGCGGCAAGGGTTCTCGTAAGCGGAGGGCTTGATTGTACTCCCGGTGCTAACTTAGTTGGGATGGGGTTTTGCGGCGGCGCGGCAGTCTGCTCGCCTGGCATGTTGAGAAATCCGTGGGCC
>MU885061.1:0-13456 GCA_036418205.1 Ostertagia ostertagi | reverse complement strand
AGAAGAGGACCGGAAAGGGGATGCTAGTGCAATCCAGTGGGCTTGTGTTTCTGAGGCTCCACACGACCAAGCAGAGGGAGGAAGCGGCTCATGGCCGTTGAATCATATGGCTCGCCGTTGGGATAAAATTGGAGAGTGCGCTCTTATTTTACCGTTAACTCCCTCAATTCTTCTTCAAATGATTTTTTGAACCCCATAAATTTTGGTGTGATCAGAGTCAAAAAGGATAAAGGATAAAGCATTTGCCGTTGATCAATCCCTTTTTGGGATGCGGCACGCATTCTACTTCCATTTGTACATTCGTAGTGGCGTTTGAATGCGATGTGGCCTATACAATGACTTGCGGGGCCAGCCGATGTACAAGTCAAGTCTGGTACCAATTAACCGACCCCGGAGGGATGGAAGGCTTGGTTGGCCCGGGCGACTCACGACCCAGGATTTGATCCCCGGACCGCTCGCGTGGTAAGCGTGCCACTTGCCACTACACCACTTCCGCCCATGTCAACGTAACGGTTGTTTAATTAAAGATTTTTACTTTTCTGAACACTTCCCATGTGTCCATTATGTAATGAGACCCAGTTCAACCTGACACACGTTTGAAGTTTTTCTGGATTCCGCAGAATTTTTTCATCGCCTTGGAAAGTTCCTGCCTCGTGTTTCGCAAAAATGCGACTCTCCAAAAAATCATGCAGTAGAAGCCCTGCTCAATTCTGATTCGGTTGGTCGAGGGCTGAACCTGGCTGTCATGGCCTTGAAAGGTGACGCTCTGCTTCCCTCCTCTCCACTGGTATAATATGATGAGACAATGAGCGGAGTACCATATGGCCACAACTATGACTTATATGCGTATTTTATCAGAAAATGTGGTTAACACCAAAAACGGCGCAATGAGCGTCTGTGGGCCCTTCTGCCATCGCGTCAGGATTACGGTAACTCGCACGTTATTGGAAGGATAAAGGCAGGCACACCCCTGGGAATGTGAAGGTGCTCCGAGACAAAGGGGAACGATCGGCTTCAATTCGGAGAACTCCTTACCATCTACTGTGACTTATGCCCCCTTCACCATATCGGAGGTCACCGTAACCCTGGCGCAACGGAAGAGAAAGTGCTCCTACCGGAGGAGTATTGCGGCAAAAATACATCGGGCGTATAATATTCTTAAGTTTTATTTATTAAGGTGGATGCTATGCCGCTTACTACCCTGAACGTTTTTCGTTTAACTTTGTTGATTACGATTTCGACGAAGGTGCCACATGCCACACTATATTTAAGCATGGTCTCTTGTTCTTTTGTAGTATATCGCTCAGTTTTATAATTATTATCAATTTTACTGTTCTATTTCTTCAATACAGAAGGCGAAATGTAAGTTTTACTTCTGAGTGAATAATTTTTGGTTCGAATTCATCGGGTGTCCCCCAAGAGGCCCGTCGCGCGGCGAAGGAAGAGACGCAGACGCGGCAAAGGGACGAGTCGCAGCGCATACTGTAGCGGTTAGGCGTCAGGTTAAATAGAGTGTACCATACTACGTCTCATATCGCACAGCACGCGCTGCGACTCGTCCTTTGCCGCATCTGCGTCTCTTCCTTCGCCGCGCGACGGGCTCTTGGGGGACACCCATGGATCAGGGTAATGGCGGCTTGCCTTAACCGAGCAATACATTGCCGACCACCATTGGTAGCAGCATTCTATGTCTGAGTTAATCGAGGTTATCCCTCTCAATCGCCGATTTAAAGATTTGAATGAGTCCTTCTTTTTGATATCTGCCATTCACCACTTGCGGGAGTCTGAGGGGTGAATTTACATAGAAGGCAGCAAGAAATAAAAGTAGAGCGTTGTCAGTGGATCAGGATGCAGAGAAAACCTAGAGAACGAAAAATGAGGAATGAACTAGGTTCCCCAAAAAATGGAGCCCGTTCGTGCGCTGAGTTACCGCATTCATGCGACTCCTCAGCGGTGCTGTTCCTATCACGCCCGTTTCTCAACGCTCTCTCTCTGTTAAACGCTAGAAACCTACGGCGAGTGATTAGCCAATCGTTGAGCGTGCCGCTCCGCTAACGCGGCGGAGAGGACCATGCTTAGTCACTGAAGCATACCCTTCACTGAAAGTTACGTATCGGCCTGCACCCTTAGAAGGTTCGCCTGGTTTTCCACTAGTTGGGCTTCCCTCTTTTTCGACCTTCGACCTTATCGCGGATCTCGAGAGACCTGAGCGGCAAGAGAGTGAACATCGCAGAGACTAGAAAGCAAAAAGACAGATCCACCAATAACTTGATTCTGAAGGGGATCCCGTACAACTACCACGGTCTTGTACTGGGACAAAGCTGTCGCTTGGGGCTTACAGAAAAGAACTAGAAGGATATGAAGAAATGGAAATGATGCACTGAACTTTGCCAGTTATTTCAACTAAGCCACTATTCGAGTCACTTCACCTGTCAAGTGTTGAGAATGAGAAAATCAATAAAAAGAAAATAAGGCGGTACGTCTTCCAGTAGTCTCCATGTCGTCCTTTCTTGGAACCTCGGCATTTGATGTTAAATTTGCTGCAATTGTGTTTTGTACTGTATGCCAAACGAGGTTTTAAGATAGGCCTCTGAAGAAGACGAAGCTGTCGAAACGTCAGGCTCAGTAAATAAAGATTCCATCTTAAAAACCTCGTTTGGCATACAGTACAAAACACAATTGCAGCAAAAAAGCATCAAATGCAAGCCTAAAATGAGAACACTGCCACGGTCAAAGGACTATCGAGGTCGCATTGGTGGGCGACAACGTTCCTCTTCCTCCGGAACTTACGCTTGGCGCAAAATCTATGTAGATACCACCTCTAGAGAGTTCTCATTCTAAGACTCAGTGGTTTCACACGAACACCATCTTTGAGGGCATAATTAGGAAAAGGTCCAAGATGAATTTCATATCATAATTCAAGGAATCGAATCAAAATAAGCAGGTGTTCTTGAGGAGTGGATAAACCGCTACATATAAGCTGAAATTGATTCACTCATATTTATCAATTTTTCTCTACACTGGCGAAAAATCCACTTAATTGTAATTGATTTTTGCAGAGCAGCGTTGCGGTCAAGCAACCAATTCGATCCGAGCTTCAGTTCGTTGTTATAGTAAGTTCACCATACTTTGTTACAGTTAATTAGTAAAACAACTATTTGTGCAGCCTTCAGGGCGAAATATTCAAATCAGTGGAAGGCCTTGCTAGGCTTGATTGTTGACTAGTTAAAGATGAGACGCTTTGATATTCCCCTTATTTTCTCTAGCTGAAAAGTGGTGTTCTAAAAGTTAACCTCGATGTGGGTAATGAATTCGACAAACATCAGTATAATAGGCATTTATCAATAGGACAGTGGCTGTTTGTCGCGGCAACGGCTCACGAGGTGGATACCCTGGATTGCCAATCATACAGCGGTTAGATCCGTGCGGGCTGATCGGTTCAAGCACGATAAAATCCGAAACTATATTCTGGATCTTCACAACTTGCAGTTGCCTCAGGACTGTATCCTTGTGCATCGAAGTTGCTCTGACAAATAATTGATAGTCCATCCAGATCCCTTTTCAACAACGTCAGGTAGAGCGTCGTGAATGTCAGTCACGGGTGGTTGGAGGTGAATCATTTTGATAAAAAAAGATCCAATGCCAGGGGTCACGAGGCGTCTAGGAGAATTTTGGAAGAGACCCCCCTTCCCGGAGGCCAAAACGAACTTTCCTCACAAGCGAGCTATGAAAAGGTTGTTGAATTCTCCCCCTAAACTGTCATCAAAAAAGCCCTGCCTTACCCCACCATCTACCATAAAAGTCTAAACAAGTACAAAAGTAGAAAAAGTAGAAGTCAAAAGTCAAAAAAGTCAAAAAAAGATCATTGCAAATGAGTCCTACCAATAATCAAATAGAGCGCAAAACGACGAACTAGTCACGAAAGGAGCAGACTATCGGCAGCATCTACTCTTAAATAAAAGGATAAAGCATTTGCCGTTGATCAATCCCTTTTTGGGATGCGGCACGCATTCTACTTCCATTTGTACATTCGCAGTGGCATTTGAATGCGATGTGGCCTATACAATGACTTGCGGGGGCCAGCCGATGTTCAAGTCAGTGTTTTTATCCTCCCAGACAAGTCTGGTACCAATTAGGGATGGAAGGCTTGGTTGGCCCGGGCGACTCACGACCCAGGATTTGATCCCGGACCGCTCGCGTGGTAAGCGCGCCACTGTCACTACACCTTCCGCCATCTCTGCCTCCTATACTTCCTTTAAAAGGCTTACAAGCCTCAGATACTACACAGCCTCAGTACCTCAGTCCACATACTACATGCTCTCAATTTACAAGTCCATCTTTCGATTCAAAGAAGCCTTGTAACCGCTTTAGCCAGTGTGTTGATTGATTGCGCATTGGCCGTGGAGCAGCTTATCTCCTATCGAAATTGGACATACAGGGGTGGCCAAAAAAAGAGACACTTGACTCCACATTTCAGACAGCATTAATCACACTTTGCTAGAATCAAATCGACTGCCCCAACTCAGTATTGAAGAGCACCTTCTAATCTATCTAAACCTTACATGACAGCCTTCTACACCGACGACATCAGAAGATTTTCCCACGGAAACATGGTTCGCGATACGAGCTCAACGAGGTCGTCGAGGTACCATAGACCATTACGACGTCCCTGAAACGCTGGTCAAAAGCGGTTTTGCACAGTCACAGCTAATGTCTCTGGGAAGCTATTCAACTTAATTCACTGAAGAAATTATGTAGCAGCTTCAGGTCGGAGCGATTACGGTAAGCCTCGTTGAGCTCGACGGTGGCGGCAGATGACGTCATATTCTGAAGACGGCGGGGCAGTGAAGGAGGGCCTGCTTCTGTTTACGGGGGAACACCTTAGGAATATTTCGCCGTAAAACTTTCATTAACATCGGCACCCTGTGCGACGAAAAGTTCGATGATGTGCGCCATGGGCAAAGTGTCTCTTTTTTGGCCACCCCTGTATATTTTAAATGATTATAATTTTCTCATTTTGGCGAATTTTCAATCTGAAAGCAGATTTGGGAGTTACTGTGAAGAGCTCTTTTGAAATGTGTTGAAATCACGAAAAGTAATAAGGAATAGCAGAGTTAGATTGATTAACGAGGAAAATTCATGATGAGCGCGAGTTTTTACACTTTCCAAAGCCATAACTCAAACTCATCCAATCTGAAAACTTAATACGTCACCCTAGAGGATTTGCTCTATCAAAAGGTTGCTAAACCTGCTCAACACGTTCAGTATTTAAAAAATGGCCACGTTCGAGGATTTTTGCCCAAGTACCGCCGAAAGGTACTTTTTGCTGCATTTGACTCTTTCCACGACTATAGCTCCTTTCAGTGGCGATTTTGTACAAAAGTGGAGAGCGGAATCGGAATCCAAGAGCTTCTTTTCTTTTCAATAAGTGTGAAACTGTTTGGCGAATCTCAACTTTAACACTTATATGTTCATGAATTTGACGCTGAAGGCTGCATTTCTTGTTGAATAGTGTATTTCTTCTGTGTTCCGCATGAACCTTTCAGAATCCTCTTGATTTTTCCTGAATCGAGATTCTCTTCAGGAAAGCCGCAGTTGAAGCGCGCAATGAATGGGCCCAATCTGGGACGCGCCGTGTGCTTCACATCCCTTCATATTGGTGGACTCATTTGGAAGATAAAATACCCGTTGAGAACACGTGGGAAGTTTCAGGATTCTTCACCTTGTTCGTATTATAAATACTGGTGACTTTAAAGGACGAATTCACGCTGGAAAGGCAACCCATTTCAAATTAAGTTAGCGATGGTGAGTGGTACACTAAAGAAGGAAAAACCATGAGAAACGGCCCAGAACCCGAGAAATGGACCACTTCCTTGCCCGTTGATTTGAGCATTGATGCGACTATCATCGCTGTGCCCTCTTCAACGCTACGCTCTCTCACCTATCTAATCACTCACCACGTATAGACCTGCGGCGAGTGATCAGATGATCGGTGGGCGTGCACTGACCAGCCGCGGCGGGATTAAACCTTAATAGGTCAACGAGGTCAACTCCTCCTGTGCAAATTGTGCTTCAGTTCGCACACTTAGGAGCTCCGCGGGTCCCTCAACCAGGTGAATTCTTCCTAATTCGATTTTCCCTCTGATCGTGAATTCGTCCTTTAAAATTACTACGCGAAAACCATTTGATCACCGAAAATTTTATGTGGGCGGAATCACATTGTTATTGGAAATCCTCTGGCCTTCATGGCATCGATTCGATCCTTGATGTTTGTCCTCCGACAGTGATGATCCTACTGCATCAATCCGGCCCGATCTCTTCCTCCCAGCGGGCCAATACGACCTCCCCCTGTGACGTGTCGAGGATTCCTCAACGCACGCTTGACCCTGAGTGAATTCTCAGCAAAAAAAGTGAAGCGCCGGTGTACCGTGAATTGAGAGAGCATGCCCTCGGCCATCATGTATGGCTACACCAACATGATAAAAATAAAGGATAAAGCATTTGCCGTTGATCAATCCCTTTTTGGGATGCGGCACGCATTCTACTTCCATTTGTACATTCGCAGTGGCGTTTGAATGCGATGTGGCCTATACAATGACTTGCGGGGGCCAGCCGATGTTCAAGTCAGTGTTTTTATCCTCCCAGACAAGTCTGGTACCAATTAACCGACCCCGGAGGGATGGAAGGCTTGGTTGGCCCGGGCGACTCACGACCCAGGATTTGATCCCGGACCGCTCGCGTGGTGAGCGCGCCACTTGTCACTACACCACTTCCGCCCTTCCTTATCCACGTGGGAACGATAAAGTAAAAATTTAGGGCACGAAGCTTTGCGCGAGACCAGTGTTAATATCCATATCCAGAGTATCGGAGAAGAACGAGCGGACGGGTGGCTAAATTGACAGTGGCGATGCTACGTCAACAAAAACATTTGCTGCGAAATTCGGAGTCTCACAAAAATTTCTTCAGTATTAGACGTAAATTTGTTGCAAGGAATCATGGACGACGATACACCCTGCCTTTCGAAAATTAAGCTCGTGCTCAAGCAGCGTACGTTTATACTTTCACTTATTAACATAATAACTAAACTATAGAATTAATATTTAACTTATATCTTTTAAATTGCTATGTGGACTCATCTTTTCAGACAGTCGTACTCGCATTAGTAAGCGGAGCAGAAATAGTTTTGCATATGGCATGTGGTTTTCTCAGTGCTGAAATATACACGAAGTATTCGGGAAGAATTTTAAATATTTCGATGGCCTACATATACTTGTAAGTGCTTAATATGTATCATTTTGCGTGTGGGTGCTGCGCATTTGATAAGTATCGATCAAGTCGTCGTTTCAGGATCACTATTGGCTTCATTAATAAGCGAATACGAACGCGAATTATCGAGGGAATCTGCTTCTGGAGAAGGAATAAACAAAGGCGGCCATCAAACGTCTTTGTGCGACCAGCATTTGCGGAAAATCAGAATATGGAGGCGGCACTCACAAAGAGGAAACTATCCTCCGTATGAACCACTTCAGTTTTCTGGAAACAGTTCCCTTGGAAAAAGCCCAGCATTGTGACGATCCGATCGATTTAGACTTTTCAGTCAGTTTCTAATCGAATATCGAACGATCCCTAAGCTCCTATTCACGAGTGGTGTTTGAGATCTAATGACGTCGTTGTGCCTCCAAAGCTACCTTCTAGCACGGGGAAGATCGAGGGAAATATAATATTATGAAAAAAAACGGGCTAAGCTCAATCTTGCGCCATTTTCGCGATATTTCGTCAAATACTGGTCCTGAGAAAAGGAAATCGGTCTCGTCTCCGTCTAACCGCCGACCCAGCATCTTCAGCGAATGTGGCCCCCCCTGTTCAGAGTTCCGAAAGATTGGGTACTACGATCATCCATAAAGTATATGACAGCAGTCAACCATCCCCCTCACCACCTTCCTTCCTGTCTCTCGTTCATGTTGTAAGGTGGGGGGAGGGGGGTAGATGACCCTGATTCCAAAACCACTTTTCAATGTGAAACGGAGTCCGAATAGGTTCGGCGGAAATCTAGTTGGGGGGGCACCCACCTAATCGAAGTGGATTTGCGGAAAGTATTTAAACTTGATATTCAATCAAACGCCTCATCATATCTTTTGCGCGAGAGTGGTTTACGACCAGTAAGTGACACTTGCTACCCTTGTCGTATTATTCCATGGCGAAAATGGCTGCTGTACCTTGCTGACGCTTCATTTTCACCAAACCATCCTGCAATAGCCATGGAAGACAACGAAGAAAGGGCCTCCTAGTTTCCCGAATTTGTACAAAAATCCAGACTGAAATACCCTATCTAATTGTATACTTCAGAGCCTGGGCTCTGGATGGTATTTAACCCATTCGTGACAATGGCAGCCACCGGTGGCTGACAAAGATCTCACTCGAGCAATGGCATCCACCGTTGGCTACCGCGTTTCAAATGGGATTTGGAACATTTTCTTCCGTGAAAATAATCCTCATACCCTCATTCATCTACGTCAGCCCTGGGTAGAGGAAATCTCCGTCCACTCAAATTTTATTGAACAAAAATTTCCTGACTGTACTGCCATTGCGCAATCCCGCGCGGTCGCGAATGGTTATAAAGAATCGCCTTCCAGCAAATCCCTGGGATACGATATTAGAGTGCCCCCCCCAACTACATTTCACCAATTTCTCTTCAATCGCAACACATTTAATCATAATTTCTGAAAGCTGAGACACTGGAACCGCACAATACTTCACACTTTGTCAAGCAGTCTTTTTTGTTCTCGAGTACATAAATTTTTTATGTTTTATTCATTGTTACTATATGTAGTTGCTGTACAACTGTATACATATATTGTTTCACTTTCACATTTTAGTGGAGGTCCTTCCAAAGAAGTTCTACCCCCTAAAAGGCGGATTCCTCTTGTAACATGTTGTTTTTGAATGTAATATCTTCCAGTTTTAATACAATAATTCCTTTAACATATTTCAATCGCTAGATATTTTGTTGCTCTAGTTCTCGCTGCTGGCTCCCATGATTTTATGCATTTATGTTGTCCTCAATAAAAATCATCTGAACCATGATACATGCCGTGTTTCCGAGTAATTACTGCTCTTTCATCTGGAGTCCGGTCTGTCAGCTTATTTTGTACTAGACATTGCTAATACTTAGTGAATACCAGCTTGATGTTATTGAACGATATTGTTCCATATAATCTTTACCCAACTCCTACTGGATTTCTAACATTAGATCGTTTCATTATAAATGTAGTAGGTTTTCGAGTCCATAAAAGTATGTTAGAACAAGCAATAATTCGGCGCCACAGAATAAGTGAAGGATGCTACCTTAAAGGCAAAGGTCGGGCTCAGGCACGCTAGAGAAGTAATTCCCGTGCCTGGAGGTTGTATGTGGGTAGCTGCACACATTGCAGCAACTTCCCACCTTGAAAAACCCCGTTAAGGCCCCGGGGCGTTCGGTTTCAATCCAGGGCCGCCTGGTCAATCCAGGACCGCCCACCTCCGGAAGTGGTGCGTGGCTGGCATAACGTGTGAAATCAGCTAGGTTGATTGCCGTATCAACCGATAGAACGACTGACATCTCCAGAAAACTTGTTTGTACGTGCCTCTTTCCCAAGCCAGCCTCCTTCACTGCTAGTGGGAAAGAGGGTTTTGTTAACGGCCTTGTCGACGGTTTTTCTCAGTTTTTCTCCACTTCGCATCTCTATACTCAGTTTCAATCGCCATAATACCCCCTTATTGAGCCCGACTTTTGCCTTTAATGTGTCGGGTTGCGCCGTTCCTCGCTCAGAGACTCAACTTTCTACCGTAAGAATTGAAGCAGCTGTGCGCAGGCAAACTTACAAGGTAGGTCGTTCAGGGTGTGCCAAGCTTTTTCAAAATGGTTTCTTGCATGATATTGGGGCACATGCGGGAACCACAGAACCATGGTTCATTTTTCCTGAACGGCCCTCTGAATACCAGAAAAGGGGGGGTCCCTAGTTCGATTCCTCGTGGTGACAAATTTTTGCATTTCGAGTTGACGTTTCAAAATTCGCGCAAAATGGAGTTAGCATGAATAATTAGTACCATACCATATTCATGATTAGGACCGTCAGTAACTTACCTTACTACAAAAAGACTTTGATTAAAAAACTGGTGAAAAAGGTGTGACACCAAAACGGCCCCACTGTGGTGTCACAACTTTTCACCAGTTTTTTAATCAAAGTCTATTTGTAAGGGTTACTGACGGTCCTAATCATGAATATGGTACTAATTATTCATGCTAACTCCATTTTGCGCGAATTTTGAAACGTCAACTCGAAATGCAAAAATTTGTCACCACGAGGAATCGAACTAGGGACCCCCTTTTCTGGTATTCAGAGGGCCGTTCAAAAAAAAACCATGGTTCTGTGGTTCCCGCATGTGCCCCTATATCATGCAAGAAACCGTTTTGAAAAAGCTTGGCACACTGAGAATGAATACACAAATATCTCCAGAGATTCAAAAACTGCCCAGTGGGGAGATAGTATAATAAATATGTGCGACAATCCATTTTATATTTCTATATTTCAGCTAGCTAATACTTTTCATGAAAAATAAGGTAACTTTAAAAAAAAACATCCCAGTGCCGATAAATTCCTCTATTGAACATGGCAGAGCACCTCTGCTGTGGGCGGATTACACTCGGATGATCTTCTCTGAAAAAGTCGCATCAAAGGTTTAGGGTCGATGGAAATCGGACATTAATTGATCGGCGTCAGAACATAGAAAATCGTTTTCATGATTCCTCATTCTTGTTTATTTCAACTTCTTATTCACCTGGAACTTTAATTGTTCTGCTTCTGATTTTGCATATCTTTTCGGCATCGTCAGCGGCGCCACTTGTAATTAAAGGTCTGCGTTTATAGGACTCAAACACTCCCTGCCTCCACTTTTTTGCTCAATCTCGACCTGTAAGTAAATTCGACGGCGATGCCAAGTAATCCATTTTTATCAAACTGCCATTCTGCTGAATGGTCAGGAGACCGCTAATGAGCCGATGGTTTACCCTCAAAGGGCGCAGTGATACTCTACCACCGGCCGTATACGGCCCCGAACGAACTTTCGGCACCGCAAACCAGGCCTAACGTATAGACGTGGAGAGCGGTTCAAGCGTCTGCGTTCTGAGTGGTCCTTTGAGAATATCATGCGCTATCACAAGTGCGCAGGTTGTCGCCACTCGAAATTTGCGCAACTTGGGAAGGCGCCTTACACAAGTGAGTGCTACAATGACAGCTAAGGTGAGCTATTACGAGATAACGTCACTGTCTTATAGACATATCGAGTTATCACAGTCTTGGCAGTTTGTCGGCAGCTCGAAAATTGCGCAACAGTGGGCTAGTGCTTACAATATGAGCTAACGACAGCCTACACGTGAGCTTATGGACCGAGATTTCCGTCTTTATACGAATATTCATAGCGTCAAGCACGGGTGGGCAGTTTGGTCTGCAGAACTCTGAAGTTAGCGGACAGTGAGGCTAGGCCCTACACAGTGAGCTAATGACTACGCTAAGGTGAAGCCTAACCGACGATATAAGTCTTTATAGAAATATCAGAGCCAGCACGGTGGGCAGTCGTGTCCGCAACTCGAAATTGCGGACCACACAGTGAGGCTAGGCCTTACAAATGAAGCGGATGACAGTAAGGTCGCTTAATGACGATATACACGTCTTCAAGAAATACCCGAGTATACAGCAGTTTGCATTTGTCGCAAGATACAGAGTAGCAGTTCATTAGCCTTAGCGTTTAGCTGTCATAGCTGACTTTGTAAGGCCACTAGCCCACTGTTGCGATACCCCATTACACGTCACATGGACTGCGACCTTTTTCAAGCACGCCAGGGTTAGCGGAGCAATGGAGCCAACAAGTTTAGACAACTCGTCCAACGTGCACCTCCCTCATTTCAAGGGGAATAGAGAAAGTTCTTGTTTAAGGGCTTCATCGGCCGTTCACCTCACTTTCTGTCAACCGGCATCCAAAAGCACATTATCCATCGCTGCTATCCCAGCAAATCTCCTGATTTAGGTTTATTGCCTCAAGACCTTATTTACAACAAAATATAAAATAAATACTAGAAAACAAGATACAAATTAGCTTATGTATGGTAAGGAAAAATTTTCTGCAAGTTCTTCACAGTTGGCCAAATTTGTCCTTCGAAATTTACGCCTCAAAACAGATTCAGAGCTTTCGACATTGGTGCTGCCGTCGCCGTTGCTCTACTCAATTATGCAAATCACACTTGCAATTGCTCAGAGTACCTGGAAGACGTCAACGCACACACGCAAATTAGCCGGCCAAATCGCCATCACCGCCTATTGTTTCCTCGAGACGTTGACGTTGATTTCAGTTCGCCCAAATAATGCCCGAAGCTGAGAATGACTTCTATTATTACAGTATCCCTGGTCGAAACCTGCACTTGACCGCCCATGCCTTCATTCGTCTTAGGAGCTGTCGTGGTTTCGGAGCCTTCCCCTCATGTCATGTCACTTCAAAGTGCACACTTCTAAACTGTGTTTCTATGTATGCCCTTAGAGATTAGCTGATTATCATCAAAGTGCCTCGGTTGCCTAACGCGTTGACGTGTATGTCTGGTGCGAGCGTCTTTTCATTTCCAGTTCACATTTTTCCATGAAAGGCCAATTTCCTCACCTTTCCTCTAATTTTGTTGAAATTTTCGCGAAATCATGAGAAGCTCCCTCCGAGTGAAGTGCTTATAATAACGTTTACCGGAAGGCTTTTCTCATATTAGAAGAAGTTCTCCTAGGTTTAAGGTGGCCACCGTGATTTCTACCTTTGGTGTAAAAGATGAGGTTGGAGATTCGTGTCATTCTCCCAGAAAATTCTTCCCATACTGAAACCCATAAAGATTTCCTTAATCTGCTACAGTGACTGACCTGGAGTGGATATTGTTCAGATACTGAATATCTAAGACTTTTTGACTTGCTTTTGTTTGTTAACTGCTGTTTTTGGCCGCAGTTCGCCTTGCGAATGTTTGCCCGGAAAGCGAGAGGTGCGGGTTCTAGTCCCGCCTGGGGCGAAAGTTTTGTTCACAACCCAGCATTCTTGTGAATTAAATATCTACATTTTCTCAAAACTAAACTGGTCTGGCCCGCACCCAAATTGGAATTGTGGTCCTACCATTGAAGGGCTACGCATAGCCGAACTACAGCTTTGAGCCTGGTGACCTAAGAAGCACGACGTTAGCCGACGTTCGCCCAGGGTTGAAATCGCGTTCTTCATCATTTATTCGCATTAAAATCGAAACACTGCGTGCTTTGTTTTCGGCATTCAGTAGAAACCTGGCCACCTTTTCTTTCTTCCCTCACCTTTTCACTATTCCTTTTTGCTATTCAGATCCCTCAAGCGCAAACAGGAGGATTTGAAGACTACATAGAAGAACTGACCAGGAAGCCAAATG
>MU885044.1:0-13498 GCA_036418205.1 Ostertagia ostertagi | reverse complement strand
CATGAATTTTCTGTCAGAGACATTCAGACACACACAAAACCGCCTAGCGAACTATAGAGATTTTATTTATTATTTTTTACTATTACTTATTTACTATTTATTATTATTTATTATTGTTATTTATAATTGCTATCTATTAATTGTGATGATGGTTACTATTACCTTTTTACATTTTGTGCTGCATTTTTCAGTGAAGTTCAGACAGCTCACCTGGCTTTCATTACGCCGGGGTTTTTAATTTTTTTGCGAATTTCTCCGAGAAGAGCTGCTGTCTCTCGCCTTGGAGCGTGACAATCGGTAATCCATTTATGGATTCGGCCTAATTCAGACTTCTCCGTTTCGTTGAACCTAAGCTATGAACTTTGTCAATTTAGATTGTAGAATAAAACTTAAAGGCAAGCTAGGCAGAAGTCGTGTGAAGGAGTCCATAGATCTGTAGAGGACAGGCCCCTAGACGCTTTGTTCTAATTCTTTCAATCGTCGCCTGATACGTGGCCGGGCCAAGGAGTACTTCTCTCCATGGGTTCCCTCGTCCCCGCCCGACCTACCCAGCGGACCGTCCCAAAAGTGAGTTTTATGGGGTTGGCCTTTACAAGGGACCTAAGCACTTCAAGTGAAACTTTATACGTTGTCTCTAGTGATCACAGCTCACATATTCACGTTTACAAAGAGTGCGAAAAATTTTCGTGAACGATTCGTTTGAACAAGAAGTCGACACTGTGTGGTTCACCTGTATCTCCTTGATTCTAAGCCATAACGCAAATTGCACCTACAACATTCCTGAAACCACACCCAAGAAAGGTTTTTGGAAAAGGCTCTAGAGAGAAAATATTACACATATGCACATGCAAAAACAGTTTGAATATCAACACAACGTTCCGATTTGAAGAAACTATTTTTATATGTATTCACATTTCTTCTCTAGAGCCTTTCCGAAAATCAATGAATCTGAGCTTTTGGAAAATTTATGGGTAGAAATGTCATCACGCTGGGTAGGTTTATGTAACAGGTATGAGTAAGGGAAAGCACTTATTACATTATAGCTATTACAGTATTAGGTAAGCCAGGTAGAAATAAAGGAACTGTCGAGCTCTAGATAATTAATTGTGAGAGCCGGTGTAATTGTCGCTCTATGCATGCTATCGGCATCCCTTTCCTTAACATAAGCCTCTCCTTTGCACTTTTTAAAGGGTTTCCGTGGTGCTATTCTATCGTATTCCATAACTACAATCCTACTTACCACAAAGGCATTCCCATCACAACGACTAATCCTCTGCCGTAAGAGCATATTTGTATTGAATCGGATACCTGAAAATAAACTGGTGATGGAGAGCGTGAAATAATGTGCTAATATCTTGCACTTTACTTCGAAGCCCTTCTGAAGAAAGAAGAGTTTCTTTATTGAGGCTATTTCAATTTCAATATTTCAATATTACAAACGAGTTCCCTTAAAAAAAGCTTTCTAGATGTCAGGCAGGGGCATTGTGTGTTGACGACAGGACGTCGCTTCCAGATGCGGCCATGAAATGCTCCCTGATTTACTGAAAGCTTTCCTTTCCAGCACTGCTGTCACGAGATTTCAACTCACTTTACAATGCCCGTTGCTCGTTTCAGCGCATACAAAATGATTCCATGGCTGATTGAGTTTGTCGACGATTTGTTTCGCCAGGAAAATCCTTAAAACTCAGTTCGGCTGAAAACTTCCCAAACAAGAGAAGTCACAAATCTTCCCTGTGATGCCCAGTCGCTGATGTTGAACCATTCGTTGCATTTCCAGCATGATGAGCATCATCTGCATGCGAGCTCGAGTTTGTTGTTTCTCGTGAATTCCTGACCTTGCTTTCGTGACCATAGCCTAAACGCTCTTTATCCTCTGCTTCGTATTACTTCAATGTAGTTGAACTTTAGGAAGAGTGCAACTATCCTTCGATTAAAATAAGATATTCAAAGCGTTTGGAAGCACCAATAAAAAACCCAAGCATCTCCAGTCGAATGTAAGCTCAATATGTAGTGCACATCTCATCCAATAAGGGGGGACATGTGGTATGACAGTTTTTACCGGCTACAGAAATTTCAATTTTTGTAATGGAGGGGAATCTCCTCGAGTAGTGCCGTGAAAACCAGTGATGGAGCATGTTTCTACATCTGGCAGCCTCCCTGCCCTCAAAAAGAATACGAAGTTATTACGCATGTCCCCCTCACTGGATGAGACCCCGTTGGTGTTTCGCATTTCCTTCTGTGTTATACAAGGGGCCAAAAAAACAGCCATTATCGATCACCGCAGTGGCCTACTGGGTCTCTAGATCGCCTTGGAACTATGATGCGGGAGTTGGGGATTGGCCCGAATAATGCCGCCCGACTTATGGAGTGGGATATAAAGCTATCAGAAGAGATTGTATAGGAATATGAGGGATGATGTTCCAACATAGGTCTCGGTTTTTGGTGAGTCTCTTTGGCCACAGTTATGAAGGTGGTGTACTGTATGGCTCGCCTCAGCCGTCGCTTCTCGCGCTGTAACGATTGTCTGGAGCTGTGCGGTGCAATCCACAGCGCTGACTATGGGACCTTGCGGGCACTGCTCGTAGTACGGCACTCCCCTTGAGCTAAAGAAGCATTATTTCAGAATTTTCGTAGTACATGATCAGATCTAAATTTAGCATGATTTTACTGTGTAGGTATTGGTTGTATGAATAGCTCGTGAAATTATTTTAACACGTTGACGACAAGTTGACGCGCATGCGCGTCAAGAATTTCGCACCGCATCGGACATTCTGACGCGCAAGCGCGTCAAGTCTATGCTACTCACTTTTATCGTGCTTGCGCTCCTTCCTCTCGGTTTCTTGTATTCATTCTATAGATAATACATTAGCATAACTATAAACCGCCTGGCAGCCAGAGTGGTCAAGTATCCTATGATTTAGCAAAAATTTTCCGAACGCACAAAACTTTCATTTCAATTCTTTCCTGGTATTCCTTTCACTGTCGTTAACATTTATATGAAAGATTGTAGAATTAGTTAATACAAAACTCTGTGAGTTTCAATATATTTGCATGTGATGGAAATACTTAGATACAAATGCTTTTAATTTCATTCGCAGCGAAAGCGTGTTGCTACTTATATAGTTAACCTTTATGCGTTCATCCTTGCCGAAATAGTCCTATGAAATTCAAGTTATTGTGCATTTTTAACAAAAAATAAGCGGAAGTAAGGTGAGGACGGCGCGGTCGCAAAATCGCTCCTGTCCCACGAGGTGCAAAATGCCAAAACATGCGATGTCGTCAACGTGTTTAATATTGCGCGTGAGAAGAGGCAGTACTCGAAGTAAATTTTGCATAGCATCACGCCCGCCTCGTGTCGCTTTCTTACTGAATCCCACAGGGAAAAAGCAGAGAGACTCGTTGTGTCGGGCATTCTTGGCTGATCTTTCGTGATCCAGCCATGCCGTGGAAGACGGATACACATTGACTAGCGGACAGAGTCTTCTGTCGTTTGAAAATGGTTTGCCCCTTTTTCACGGTTGCTCTAATGGACCTTTGTTGGAAACCATGGGTTCAGGAAGGTATCGGTGTCGACGGGGGCGGGGGGGGCTGAATGGTTGACTGCTTGTGGCTTCCTCACTGAAATCAATCCGCACGAGATTATCGGCTTTGTGGTCGTCACACCCTTATACTTCAGGTGCACGGTCCATCTCGGTTCTTGCTCCCACTTAAAAGGCCTCGACCTCTAACAGATCCCCTATAGATTAACAACTGGACAGGAGTTGCGAGTCGATGCATTCACAACCTCATTCTCAAGCATTCCGTAACGGATGACTAGCGGAGGAAAAAGAAACGTCGTTACTGTGGGTAGTAAGAGACGACTCTATGTTCACCACACGCGGGTAACAAGTGACTGGATCGATTAGAAGAGTTTGAAAAGTTAACAAATTAGGGTCATGCTTCTCATCTGCAGAGTGTGTTCGCCGATAAACCACCGGTAACTCCCTTCTCGCTTCGGCATTGGAATAGCCAGACCAGCTGTAATCAATGGCAAGTACAGGTGGAAAAAGGGAAACTGTCCCTACAACACAAAAAATGGCCGCTTCACAACAACAGCGTTCCAGGATGGCATAAATCGAAATATACTGAGGGGTAATTGAAAAGTCGGTGCTATCGCAAGATACGGAGGCATTGTGGTGGCATTGCATTCACATCTACGTAAAACATCTGCCTTTTCAAGATCGGGACTAAGGTAAGTCTAAGCGCAAGAGGAGAAACTCCGGGATGCGTGAGCAATTTTCATTTTTCGCGAAGTTCCTGCCCCCTCCTAGGCTTAGTCTAATATGCCCTGACAGGGGGGGGGCAAAAAAAGAGTCACTTTGCCTATGGCGCACATCATCAAATTTTTCTTCGCACAGAATGCCGCAGCTAATGAATGTTTTACGGCAGAATATTCCTTAGGTGTCCCCCCATAAGCAGAAGCAGCCCCTACTTCAATGCCCTCACGGTCTTCAGAATATGACGATTCAGAAGGACATAGCTGAATTGACCGTGCAAAACCGATTTGACCGCTGTTCAGCGGTACGAATCGTAATGGTCTATGGTACCTCGACGACGTCGTTGAGCTCGTACCGTGAACCATGTTTCCGTGGAAAAATCTTCTGATGTCGTCTGTGTAGAAGGCTGTCATGTGACCTGTTGATAGACTTGAATGTGCTCTTTCAATATGCAATTGGACTCATTTAGTTTGGTTCGACAGTTCGAGATGGGTCTGACTCGTTTGAATGTGATAGAAGGATCGTTTTTTTTTTCGCCCCCCCCCCCCCCCCTGATTATTGAGATAGCGCCGACAACGTTCTACTAGAGCACCGTCCAGTTGTTGAATCAGCATATTGTCACCTGACTCGCTTATTGCTGGTCAGTAGTCGCCATAGGCCGTATCCTATCCTGCCCCTAGGCTAGGGGAACAAAAAATCCCTTTACATTTTTTTGCCATTCCAACAAAAATCGCTCTGAGAAACTGCGTATTTCTAACCCATATATCCTTTGAAAACAAATAAAGCTAAACGACTCTTTTCACACCCTAGCCTGGGGGAAGGTTAGGATACGCCCCGACGGGCAAAAAAATGCGACACAAAGACAACTTCGACATCGACCTGCCCTTTTCATCTCGAAACTGCCTACCTTCTCAGAGCATGACATTTCCTAATCGATAAATTACTGGCGATGAGCAATCATAGTTTAGTATGTATGGTGATAAGTTTTACTTATTGTTTAAATGAGGCAGATTGAATAAAATGGTGCAATCCAATACAAAGATCATCTTCAAAATTCATCGTACCTTTGGTTGAATCTGTTGTGTTAGTGACGTTTTTGACCTCCATGATTAGCACCAAAATCAGCGGAAATATCAGGGAAAGAATGTGAGAGCTAAACATGCTATACAAATATGTCTTTGATGGATAGTAGCCTGACTAACGCCCAAAAGGCAACAATATAGTCTATTATGAGCCAGTGCAGAATATAATTTGCCTTTATGTGTGCTCGTGATTCAGGAGACGAGAACGGTGGTGGTTTGGGAGACAGTTGTAGGCTCTTAAGTGGTAGTAGACTAATCAGCCCGTGAATCATTCTCACAGCCGTCTTTCGCAACCTTCTGCTGTGTGGGGAACAAAACGAAGTACAAAACATACGGTATTTGCCAATCCTTTTCGAGATACGCGACGCATCATAGTTTTCCATTTGGAATTGCAATGCCTCCTGAATGCAACATGGCCTATGCAATAGCTTGAGGTGGAAAACGAATGTAAAAACTAAATAATTCAATTCCCAAATAAGTCCGGTGCCAATTAACCGACTTTATGAAGGGAAGGTAAGCTTGTTGGCCCAGACAAATTTGACAAAAAATTCAACCCCTGTCAATGAGTAGGGTACGAGTATCAATTGTCGATACACTGTCCTTGAAGGCGGAGTTAACAACTAAAAAGCAGCTTAACAGAAGTAAGATAGAGGCTGTCAAATGAAATATGGGATGCAGAAAAACGATGAGGAACGGCTTAGAACCCAAGAAATGAAACCCTTGATTGATTGGTGCCCGTTGATTTGCGCATTGATGCCACTCTCATCGGTGCTGCCCTCTTCAACGCTAACGCTCTCTCTGCTAAACGGCTAGAGACCTGCGGCGAATGGTTAGCCAGTCGGTGGGCGTGCCGCGTCGATAGCGGCGCAGGGAAGGCCATGCTACATCGCCGTAGCATATACTTCGCTGTGAAACCCGCATCATCCTGTACCCTTAGGGACCCACCTGCCTTTCCATTTAGTATATCCCTTTCTTCGACCTCCGACCTTATCTTTTAATCCTCACTTGCGCGTCGTGTCCTCAAGTAGTAGACCAATACTAGTAGAGAAGACATCGTTATTGTCTGTGCTGTGAATAGAAACTGTAAAGAACTGCTCAAGCCTGGGTATCCTGCATATATACTGCATAAGTCCATACGCATAGGCCCTTCATTTCAGTTATTCAGCGATTCTGATCCCTGATGACGAGGAATGATGGTTTTTGTCTTTGCGAGTTCCGATTTGCAACGATGCTCGGGTTACTTCATTCTCCGTCATTCGTCAAAGCAGCGCTTGGGCGGAATGATGAATGCTTCCTGCTTTTTCGATGATAGATAGACATTCTTTGTTTGGAACAAGCTGCTTGACAAGTCCAGAAAAACATAGAATGAAGCACTCTGAAAATTTACCGAAGCGAAGATTGTGTTACGTTGGTGCATAATTTCTGCAACAAACTAAATTTAACACCAGAAAACTTCTGAGAAAAACCGGTAATTTCGCAACATCTTCGTGACATAGCATAAACCTGCACGTTCAGCCAACTGACCAGCTTGTGTCTCGCTTCTTATTATCGCTGTTATACCAATTTGGCAAAAGGCTTTCGTTCCCTCAATTCTTAGGAGCATCGCTTCGGATTTTCTCAAGTCAGACTAGATGACACTACTGTCACTACACTACTATCATCTCTAGAGACAGGTAGGCATATTTCTTTTCATAGACATATTTCCAGATCTTGTAAAGATCCGGAAATATGGAGGTTGAATCCCACATGCCTTGAGTCCAAATTGGCTCCAAACACGAGCTAACATTGTCGTGTTCAAGATGACTTACTGTGGTCCTTCGATGGACCACCCCGCATATCTACCGGTGATGTGGAGTTGGGCGTTCTTATTGCTGAACTTCAACCTCGTCCAAGTAGGGCCTTCCTGGATTTTTGGTGGAATACGAGAGGAGTTGAGCTCTGGAAAGAACTACGGGTAGATGTCACACCCAATGCGAAACCTGACCGTTCACAGCGTCACTGTGATGCTTATTAATACGAAAGAAAAAAACAAGCCTGCTTTTTCACTACGCTCTTGAATCATACCTTGCTAAGCAAATTCAAAAAAATTTTGGGAGTCTCGGTCGGAATGTTCTCCCACATCCGCCTTATAGTCCTGATATCGTGGAACGGATGCCCACCTGCTCTCTCGAAAACATCTCCTAGAGGATAAATCCTGTACACAGTTAACCGTCATGATGTTCAACATGCGACACCAATCCTTCTTCGATTAGAATTAATGGAGTTCTACATGAAATACATCGAACAGCTTCTGAAGCGTTGGCATTATGTTGTAGATAATGACGGCGTGTATTGCGCTGGATGAATGAAACAAAGAAATAATAAAAAATAAAATCGAAATTCAGCCTGTTTGTTGCAGAAATTATGGAACAACCTAATAGAAATAGCAAATTCACGTCCTAAAAAATTGACTGCCAATAATTTTCTTCGCTCGCTCCAGTAATTTTCGTTTTGTTTCGAATGCGCTAAGTATTCACAATTCTATCCAAAATCGTAAAGGAATATTTAGCATAAGTCTTCCTTGGATTTAGGCGCAGGTCTATGTGCTGCTTATTTTTTCATCAGTACTTAATGAGTTCCACTTTTTTGAGAAGTACCCTATTGATTCAATGGATCGGGTTCGATCAACTTCTTTGCCCAGTGTGCCCGCACCCAACGATCATTCACTACCGCTGCAACTTTTCAATGTGCACACCTACTTTTAAAGGCAGCAATGGCTGATTTTTATCTACTCACAGGTTTCTCCAACCAACTATGTTCTTGTAGCTCAGCTCTGCAGTGTGTGGATTTGTTTTTGAGGAATCTCCTCTGAATTTGCTCCAAAGTTTGAATGGCTTACTCCGAAATCACAATAAATTCAATAAATTACAAAAAAAAATTAAAGGCATCAACAAAGTCCGTTGGTTTCGTTACACTCGAACCATGAATATTTGTCATATTCAAACGGAAGCTCTTACAGCCGAAGAAATTGTTGTAGGATGATTTAAAGAAGCTCACGATTTGCGACCTCCACCTAGTGGGCAAGTCCTCGTCTTGAGCTGTCTACCGGAGTGGTTCTGAACAACCTAAGTAACGGTGCGACGAAAGATTCTCCTCGTTTTGTAAGATGAACCAGTGTAAAAAAATGAGATGTGGCTGCTGGAAGACTCAGGTGTGACTGTGCCCCCGCCCCGCATGGACCTGACCCGACGCTTTACAAAGATAGCTGCATATCCTCTCTTTATCAGGCTGTTGTCTGGCGCCCTCTCATCTGTTGCGCTCTCTCGCCTCATACTCTCCTCTCCGCGCTTAGTCTCTCATTGCCTTAGCACAGCGCATTAGGAAGGTGAGCAAGCCCTTAACCTGAGCGTTTTCGACCGATTCTTTTCCTTTTCTTTCCTGACAGCCCGTTTCTCACCAATACTTCATAATTGTGGGTAAGATTCACACCAGAGACACAACTTGACTTACATTTCACTGAAATTCTGCGGCATCCTGGTGTTTCCTGGCTAGCGTAAGCTTAAAAATAGCGCCTGATTCAAATAATTTGTGTCACAGTGAGCAATTGCACATGACAATCACTATCAGTGATCAAATGGCAGTAGCACTCATTTTCAAAAGCAGAAAATGAAAGGAAAGTGTTAAATCGGAACTAAATTTAAGAAAAGAAGTTCCCGTGAAGGATAAAGGATGAAATCTGGAGAGTCCGGCATTTTTCAATCACTTTTTTTGATGCGCCGCGCACTCTACTTCCAGTCAGAACCGGAGCGGTAAGTTGTATGCGATTTGGCCTATATGTGCAGACAAACCTGGTACCAATTATCCGAATCTGGAGGGGTGGAAGGTCTGGTTGGCTCAGCTAACGTGTGAAAAAAGCTTCTGAAAAAAGCCTTGGCCCTGTGCGTTGCACGCAGCGCCCAGTTGCCACTACTCCACCTGCCAATGACCTTGTACTTGTATGTGGAAAGTAATCGTAGAAGCAAAGTAGAGATGCAGCTTATGTGAGACCTCAGTAATCCCTCGAAATTAGCCAAGCAATTAAAAATACGAATTTCCATCTGCATCACAATAAGCGGATAATACGTCGAATCGGTCCGGCCTGTACTGAAGCCCTTAATTACTCCAGCATTGTCAATCGTGCAATCATAAACATCTCATTGGTGGAATTTTTGTGAATACTCACGATCTGGATCCGTTGGCCACGTTCCATTTCGAAACCATACTAGTTAAAATATGCGGTTTGATAAAATAATAGCGATATGTGAGTCCGGCAACGAAGAGCTAACGACCGAACATTCCCACAAGCAAAAATAACTTACATATATGACCCTGAAACCCATCCGACTGTAAAGCTTGGGGGCGAAGTTTGGAATAACGGGACTAATCAGGAATCCCGTCATGTTTGCCCTGCGCGGAACAACATCGATTTCTTGTTCTATTTTCTCAGGTGGTACAGTAAAATGCAACGAATTCACTAGAATTATAGGTCTATTTTCCCGAGAAGCCCTCTTGGATGCGAGAAAAGCGCGATAAAGCGTACACAAAACTGTAACTGGGTCTCATCTCAGTAAGAAGGGCAACATAGTGTTGCTTCCCTCACTCCCTCACCCCCCCTAATATCTTCCCCCTGGCCAATTCCCCCTGCACAGGTTTAACGTTCTCGAAGTACTCACCTCCTGTAGCCGAGCGTAGTGAAGGCAGTTAGGGGTGTGGGGTGTGGCGGGTGAGGCAGCCACTAGTTTGCATCATTAAGCCCCCTTACGGGGATGAGACCCCTGAAACTGTATTCACTTCCCTACGACAAAACTGACGTCGTCATTTCGACGACTTCAACAGTGCGGAACGAACGTCTGAACGTGTTAGCGAATGTTCCTCAGATAGGAGGACACCACCACCCTTGATCCGTTTCCTGTCACAGCGGAACTTATCATAACTAATAAATAAATCTCCAAGAAGAGGATGTCTCAACGTTAGACTTCAGTCACGTTCCTGAAAGGGCAATAATATCGTAGTCCGTTCAAGAGAGCAAAAACTTGAAAACTGGTCATTATCACAAGAACAAATTTTTGGAAGCATTCAATATTAGTGTTTAGGACTGGTGAGAGAACCATCTAAAAAAATTACATCCCTTATAAAATAAACATTTATTAGAAAAAATTCCAAAGAATCTAAAAAAAAGCTCATGGTCATTCAACAACTGGAAGCGACGGATCCCCATCTGGGGAAACGATTGAACAGGATCGGACAAGTACGCAGACGACGAACAATCCTCATATGCCCTTCTGAATGAACAGCAAGAGTCCATTAAACCGCGTCAACACTCCACTCGCCTGCAAAATATCAACAACTTCAACAATTCCCGCAAATGCCACACATTTCACAATCTTTTAGAAAGATCTCCAATCTGACAATGTGCTTGTAAAACTATAAATGCGGAATTGTCTATGAAGCAACAGCTCAACTTAAGATCACAGGATTTTTTTTCTAATAAATTTTGAGAAAATGGTCACTTGATCGGCGTCCCAAAATTGTCATTCCATCTCATGTTTTTGGAAACTTTTCACTTTCACTTCAAGAAACTTTGTTATTGTGGTGACACATTGCTTCTTAAGTGCCGTGCTCCGCCGCATGAAATCATCGTTCCGCTACAGTTCATTTTTTAATTCACATTAAGTTTTCAAAAAGATCTTGAACAGAGCATGACTTTGCTAGAAGGGGTTCGCTACGTCATGCACCCTTCATTTCTTATTAAAAAGGTAGTAAGTGATTTTTTTTGCCTGTTCTTTATCTGAACATTTAGAAAATAATTCCTAGTCGGCGTGAATTTGGTCCCTGGCGCGATTGCTTCATTCAACATCCTTTTTCAAAGTCGACAGCAGTTCTTATTACATCGACCCCTTAAGAAGCATTGTGTCACTACAATAACAAAGTTTTGTTAAATGGAAGTGAAACGTCATCGAAAAAACATAGTGCGAATTGTAAATCTTTAGGAAGTCGCCAAATATTGGCGCTTTTTCACAAATAATTTTACTAGAAATTCCTGTAACTCTTAAAAGGACTTAAATTCGCCGCGGAAATGCAAACACATTCAAATCTAACTTCCAGCGATGGGGAGGGTTACAATAAAAAAAAACCATAAAACGTCCCAAAACCCTGAAAAATGACCCTTCTGGCCCCTTTGATTAGCATTGGGGGGGGCTCACATCGGCTGGTCCCTTTCAACACTGTGCCCTCTCCAACACTACGCACTATCAGTCGCTCACCTACAGGGTCAGGGTCAAGCGTGCGTTGAGGAATCCTCGACACGTCGCAGGGGGGGGGTCGTATTGGGCCCGCTGGGTGGAAGAGATCGAGCCATTTTGATGCAGTGGGATCATCACCGTCGGAAGACAAATATCAAGGATGAGTCGATGCCAGGCCAGAGGATTTCCAATGAAAATGATATTTCACCCACACAAAATTTTCGTGATTCTGAGGCGTCCGGTAATTCTTAGTTACTTCAGTGTTTTATCACCACACAAGTTAAAGAATCTGAATTTCGCACGCTTTCCAAGAGATATTTCATCTTTCAAGTAAGACCCCGAATCTGAAGGGATGTTAGGTACACGGCGCATCCGAGAAATGTCTAGTTGTTGCGCGCACTTCAACTACGGCTCCTTGGACAAACGACCTCAATTCAGGAAATCGAGAGAATTCTCTGAAAGTGTCCGTGCGCATTTACAGGGAGGTGTACACCATTCAACACTGCGTTAACGGACTCTTCAGGGTTAAATTTATAAACATGTAACCTTTAAAGTTGAGAAACACTAATCAATCACTTTTCTTAGAAAGAGAAAAGCAGTGATTTCAAATCTGCTCTTACTTTAGTACATAATCGCCCTTAAAAGGATATACAGCCGTTGAAATAGTGCCAATGTAGCGAAAAAGTACCTTTCGGCGGTACTCGTGCGAAAATCCTCAACGTAGCCGTTTTTTTAATACTGGACGTTTGGAGCAGTTCTAGTAAGCATTTGATAGAGCAAATCTTCTAGTTTATGATGGCGTATTACTTTGGATGAATGATTGAACCGTATGCTTAGAAGTTAAAAAAGTAAAAAAACTCGCACTCATCACAAATTTTCCTCGTTAATTTTGCGAAAATCCTCAACGTGGCCATTTTTCGAATACTGGACGTATAGAGCTGCTTTAGCAACGGTTTGGTAGAGAAAATCTTCTAGTTTTGTCTGCCATATTAACTTTTCGAATTTGACGAAAATGAAGCAAGTTGTTGCTTCGGAAAGTGTAAAAACTCGTGCTCATCTCGAATTTTCCTCGTTAATTGATCTAAATTTGTTATTTCTTATAATTTTTGTAATTTCAATACTGATTAGAAAAAGCTCTTCACAAAACTCCCAAATCTGCTTTCAGATTGAAAATTCGTCATATTTGAAGAAAGTTATAATCATTTGAATATTTGTTCAAATTTCAATAGTAAATAAGCTGCTCCACGGTCAACGCCAAAGTCAGTCACACACAGCTGCTAAGGCGCGAAGGCTTTTACAGAAAAGGGACTTTAAATTGAGAACCATGATCTGTGTAGTACTAGAATTTGGTAAGTGTTATGAAGGAAATAAATAGAGAAGAGATGTTGTCAAGTATGCCATTTTTAGTGGCTAGTTTGTCGTTTTCTGGTCTGTTTCTCGTTTGCTCGTTTGGTAGGACTCATCAAGTAATGATTATTCTTTGACTTTTTCACTTTTGTACTTCTTAAACGAATTTTTTTGTGGGCGGTGGGGTAGCAGGGCTTTTTTATGAGCAGTTTTGGGGGAGAATTAAACAAGCTTTCAACCTTTTCATAGTTCGGCTTTTGAAGAGGGTTGTTTCATGGACTTCGGCCTCCGGCGGAGGGTGGTGGGGGGGGGGTCGTATTTCCAAATTTTCCTCAACGCCTCGCTTGACCCTGTATAGACCTGCGGCGAGAGGATCAATACGTGGGCGTGCACTGACCCACCGCGCCAAGATTGAGCCTTAATAGGTCGCCGAGGCCAACTCCTTCGGTGCCAATTGCGCTTCACTCCACACCCTTAGGAGGTCCGCGGGTCCCTCAACTAGGTGAATTACTTCTTCTTCGACCTTCATTCTAATCGTGAATTCGTCCTTTAG
>MU885038.1:0-13379 GCA_036418205.1 Ostertagia ostertagi | reverse complement strand
ATATCACCTGTATCACCTGTCGTCCCGTTGATCATCGAATTGCTCGAGCGGGCGCCAGCAACGTCTCCATTCGTCCCTGTCGCGTGCAAGAGTTGTCCAGTGGACCCTCCTCGCTCGAGGGACACGAAGTCCTTCATTCCTTTCGTTCAGAGCTTTCGTGAAGAAGTCTGACCATCGGGCCGGCGGTCGTCCAGGTGTTCGATCCAGGGCGAAGTAATGGTATCTCCCTTAATAATCCTAAGTGGATTCCGCCCTTCCAAGCTGATACAGCCATCCACAGGAAAATCAGATGTGTTGTCCACACGGCTTGAAAATGAGCAACAAGGACGCCCTTGCGTTTTTGTTCTGTACCTCTAGGGTCTGCTTTCCTACAACGCGTTCACCGCCCCAAAAAAGGCTCTTATTTTCAGCCTTCTCTGGTTGTTTCTTCCTTTTTCAGTCGCACTCATCTTTCAACACTATTAGTGTTCGGAATACCACCGACCACATAGAGAAATGATGGAATGTGTCTTTAAGTTCGATCAACAGTTAGTGTTCCTGTTAGGTCTGACGGACTTAATAGATTCCTGTCCAGGCAAAATGTTAGGGCTCTACTGGCGGCTATATATCCCTAGCGGTTTTTAAAGAGCCAATAATGAAGTCCAATTTTACTGAATTAATATTTATTCATTAATAAGTCCATATGGTGAGCAGCATGAGCACAGTATATAAAGGAGACTCGAATTCTGTCAATATTTTCCATGTACTTACTTACTTACTTCTTACTTCTCGACCGCTATTCGTCCCGGGCACGCCAGAAACGCAGGTCGCACATCTTCCAGGCCGCTCTGCTTCGGGCTCTTCTGCGCCACAGCTGGCCGTACAATTTTACGAGAGGGTCTGCCCATGGTGGGGGTCTGCCTCTGGGCCTTGTTTTCCCCTTGGGGTACCAGTCAGTCACTCTCTTCGTCCAGCGATCATCGGTCGGGGTGAGGGAGAGGTCTTGCGCCTACTGCGGCCTTGTTTTCCCCCTTCGGTACCGTGTTACCAGTGCCGATCACTTTTGCTCCATCCGATCATGGGGAGTCTAAGCCCACATGGACTCACGCCACCCAGTCCGGTTGAATTGTCGATGCGATCATCCTTCACTACTGTACCAGCGCGAATGGTTCACTTGGCTACTGCGTATCTCGGGAGCGGTTACACGCAAACGGCCCGTCATACGTGTGCTTGCTGTGCCAGCTTACTTTCCATTGAAGTCAAAGGCTACTGAACGAAAATGGGCAGTGACAAATTTTATCGCATTCGCATGCCTGATCCAGGGTTCAGGGCCAACATCAACTACCGTCTAGCCTTCGGAGGACAATTGACGGTTAGCAATTTTACAAAACACTGAATTGACCTGAGTTGGTGACCCGTACAAACTACTGCGTGGGTCAAACATACCCTCAAGGCCAAAACTCTTCTGAATAAAATATCCAATATTTGGCGTTTGTGAAAATATGAGTGTTGGCAAGAATAGCTAGAATTTCAACGTCAAGCATTTTGCCTTTTACTCAAATATAATTGAACTCTGATTTATAGCATAGCAACCCTTTTAAGGCTCCAACGTGGTGAATAAGATTCAATTTTATGAATGAGTTTATTTTACTTACTGTTACCATGGCCTAGTCTATCCAAACCCAATGTTGGTATTTCCTGCCAATCCTCTTGTTCCTAGCGCGAAATCTCCCCATATTGGCCAAATCTTCCTTTCCTAAAGTTAACTAGCAGTAGAGCCTACAAAAAAGATCGGTGCCTGCTCGGTTATTTCTTTGGATCATTCAAATAATGTAAACGCGTGGAATTCAAATCACTTCTATATTACCAAAAAGACGAAGACGTTATTCGCCATTCTACTTGGGATGGTAAAAAAGTCCTGAGCCGATTTTTTGAAAGCTCCAGAACTTTCGCTTATTGGTCGATACCTAGAATCTGCTACGTGATAGACTATCGTTGTCGATCATACTTCTCCGCAATAGGTATATATTGCCGGGTTGCCTTCTTTAACTTTAATAATGATGGTGATTCCACAAGAACACTTTCGAGCGATCATCTTCAATGAATCGCGCTGCGGCACAGGAGCAGTGGGAACCGTCAACATTATCAGCATCGCATTGGGAAGGGACACCACTTCCATCATCAGTGCCAAGCTCTGGTTCGCAGGCTTCGGAGGAGGAGACACGGCTTTCAAAGAACAAGACAAGGTTGGGAAGCCCCCAAAAGTGGAAGACTCCACCGTTCTCGGCGCTGTCGAAGAGGATCCGGACGTTAGCACCCGCAGCCTTGTGATAAGACTCGGGTGCACCCATCCCACAGTCCTCGGTCCCCTTCACGACCTCGCCACAGGAAAGTGGTGACTCAATGGATTCCTCATGTCTTGACCGATAGCACGCGGTTCAGGCGGGTACCCATTTGTCAGTTTCTCCTTCTTTGCCCGCACCGAAAGGAGTTTTTGGAAGGCGTGATTACGAGAGATGAGAGTTGGGTCCTCTACGATTCTAACAAGCACAGTGCCGTGTGGCTCCCTCGAAGAGAGGGCCTGCCGACACAAGCAAAATCGGACCTTCACCCCAAAAGCTGTCTCCTTTGCTACCTCTGGGATTCGTGAGGAATGCTGTACTATGATATGCTCCCGTAAAGACATACCGCTACCGGCAGCATTTACGCCAGTCTGCTCTAGAAACTAGCGGACGCTGTTCAAGAAAAACGACCGAGACGAACTTCTGTCCACCTACTCCACGATGACGCCAGGCCCCACAAAGTTAAAGAGACCCGTGCAGAATTGGAAGAGCTGATCTGGGACGCGGTTCCCCATCAACCCTATTCCCCTTACATTGCCTTCTCTGATTATCACTTACTCTATCCCCTTAAGGGATCCCTAGCGAAGAAAAAATTCACCAAAGTTAAAGAAGTTGGAAGAGCGGTCAGCGATTTCTTTGACTCTCAGTCTGCTCAGTTCTGGGAGAAGGAGGTCGCTGACCTGCCCATTAGGTGGGACTCTGTAGTGAGTAACAATGGTGATTATATTGTTGAGTAGATTCCATTGTACGCGGAATAAAAAAGTAAAGCACAAAAAAGTGTCAAACGGCTCAGGACTTTCTTACCATCCTAATAGTAACAGACTGCTGAACGCCCTTTCACGGCACACACCATTCGACCTTTCTTCTCTACTTTCTCTACTTGAATCCGTTGAACAGTTATCGACTGTCTATTTACCGTCTTTCAATTTCTCTAAACGGACGGACTTTGGTTTGAGGGCAAAAGGCTCCACCTAGCGCGAACATCATCCAGGATCGAATCCCGGATCAAATCTTATCCAGGCCAATCAAGCTTTTCATCAAGTAGAATGTTTGGCAATGCCAAACGTAAAAATTTCTACCATCTTCTACCAATCCTTTCCTTAGGCAAGTCGGCCCTTCAAGGAGATATCTTAATACTTCCAACAGAGGTCGAGTGGTCATTTAAGTGTTAAGAGAGGCTTTCAGGAGATCTTCATTCCATCGTGGTCTCATAGAGTGTTGAAATTGAAGGCAATGGTGCGTTCCTCTTTCATCGCTCCCTTCTTGGACCCTTCCTACACCGATATCATCGAAACTGCCAGCGAATTGTCCTCTAACTTTCCCAGAACTCTTTCGTAATGTCCTAAAGGGCATTTGAATATCCTAATGGACTGTGGTGATCACATAACAACTAACCTTCTCTTTTCATTCCTCAAGCTGTTTAAGGGAGCATCAGCTTTGTCTCCTATTCATAGCCGTTAGTTACACATTTCCTTTCAGCAAGGGCAGTTATCGAATATCGCGTCGCATGAGCGCAAATCCCTTCTCGCGAATTTCCTCCTCATTGAGGGTTGTGTAGTCTTGTCATCGCTGTAAAAATGCTTTCCTGATGTACTACTGTTTGATACCGGACGAAACCAGTCTCAATATCAATATTTTACAGTCTCAATATTTTACAAGAAGTGCTGGGTTACGAACAAAACTTACGCCCCAAGCGGGATTCAAACCTCGCACCTATGGAAGTTTTGCTCATAACCCAGCATTCCTTATGCACTACGGCGTTGAAATAGCAGCTCAAATATAGACAAATTCAACATGAATATATATCCGGTTGATGAGTTGCATTTTGATTTCCGCATTGCTGCAATGGAAGTGGGTAATTTTTCTGGCTCTGATTGATTTGGTCAGTCTTCTTTATCCTTCACTGAATGATTCGACTTCAATCTTCTTGAGTCGTCTCCTGTTTTTTTTAACGGTTTTCTTTATTGTTGTTTTTTTTTCGTTCTTGCCATTGCTTTCCTCTGCTGACGTCACTGCCTTCCTTTTGTAGTCTTAGAAACGAAAAGCTCTCTTGGATTGGTAGAGAGGAATTTGGGGTGGAAGATATTAAGGGCTCCTGATGCGAGCCATTAACGGAGCCATAGGATGAGGAACGATGAGCAGTTCTTTCACATTTTCTATGGATCATCAAGTCTTCATTCGAGAAAACCCGGAACTAACTAACCTGGACTCCCGATGAAGCTAACAAAGCAGGAATAAGTTAGATTGTGGACATCCGCGTTCCTATCAGAATAAATTGAAACCTGGCTGAGACGCGACCTTTTCCTCCTGCTTGTTTTGTGTTTTGTCTAGCGTTGGCGGTCAAACTGGCAAACCCACGTTATTTATAAGTAACCTTATCGCGCTGCTTCCACTAAATCTGCTACACTCGCGTTATCAACTGATACGGTCCGAGATAGATAATGGTAATTTCATGAGAGATATGATGCTACAAGATAAGGAGATACGACTGCCCTGGAATTGAGGGGATGCTGCGTCATATTGACGCGATCCTACTTGGCATTGCGAAGCGCAAAAGGCCGTGAATTACAACACCTTCAGCTGGGCCGGGACAACCTCGGTTCCTGCGCATCACAGTATCTTTTCCGTTCCTCTCGCCTTGGCATCAGGACAGCGAAGCTATTCGTTCTTTTTAGACCTTTGAAACTCAGCGAGATTTTCGAGACCCAAAATCGGATCGATCAATTACAGAAGTCTGGATAGTTGAGTGATACGGACGAGTTGTCCGACCGCAGCAGGATGGGCAATTGCGGCCTGTGCGCTCTAATGCCAATGGGATCGCGCCATATGACCGCCTCCCGCATGCGGTCCCCCAGGGGCCGTAAGGTATGCTTCCCCGAAGGGTTAGGGGACGAAAATCCCTTTAAATTTTCTCTGTCGTCCCAACTGGGATTGTCCTGATAAAGGGCCTACATTTAATATATGTGTGTTGCTTAAAGTAAACATGCATTGAGAATAAAGAAACAGTGTCGTTCAAAAACAAGAAAATTTAAAGGGACTTTCCGTCCCGCAAGCATTACGGGAACGGCAAAACCCTTCCGGCCTCAGAAATTGAAACGGGACGGTAACGATAATGGTATAATATCAAGTATGCTGCCAATGCAACCACTTTCCACATCGATACGCCTTTATTTTTACTCTCCGGAAGTGAATTTTGGCGCCTTATCGTGCCGATAATAAGGCGCCACTGAAACGTCACCTGTTAGTCTCACTGAGACAGAAACCCGTAAACTCACAGACTCCAGTAGGTGACTTTCTCTACCGTCTCCGTAGGATTTATCGTGACCACTTCCTTGATTGCAGCCTTTCGATTGCAGCATTAGAGTTTCCTGTGAAAGATAAGGAAGTCAGACCTATTCCACATTTTGGACTGCTCATTAGCACCATAGTTATGAAATGACAATAGATAGTGATTAACCAGCGCACTAACCATGGGTCAATATACGTTCTAAGGTCGTGGATTATGTAACGAGCCAAGATCGAAAAAATACGGTAACGGGGGTCTTTTGTTGACCTTATTGCGGTTCACAACGCTTGAGTTCAATCATCATTGATTGGAAATCGCACTTCAAATTTTTCATCGGTTGCCTATAATTACGTCGATACAATTCGGTCCCGAAAAATGGCATAATTTTAATTATGTGGTTTTATGGGGAATTGCATTGGCATGTGGGTTGCCTGAAATGTGATGAAAATTGCGCGGAGCTATTAAAAACATGGCACAATGGTGGAGTAAATATCTCATTTGAAAGCGGATGAAAACAATCAAGATGGAAGTCGAACGACGAATATGAGGGGGTGTCGAGATATCCTCCAACATGTGGATACAGGTCAACATATCCCAGCGAACAAGAACCACTTCTGCTGAGACGCTCTATAGTAAACTCAATTAGGATATACACCAGCTATCGGGAATTTCCGTTTTCAGCTACATAGGCCTTTTCAATAGCTAATCAGCTGATGTTTTGCCTGATCGATCACGGTATCCAAGTCCTTGTACAGTCAATCGCCAAGCGTACCACCCATTGAACACTGAGTGAAACCTGACTCCTTCCCACAATTAGACTTGTGGAGCGATACCTAATACCCGGTGCTCCCAATGAGACTGCGGCATTCTCCTGGACTAGGCCCAGGAGGAGCAGGAACTTACAAGAAAATGACCCCCCCCCCCCCCCCCCCCCCAACCCTGGAGTGGGCACTCATGTACCCTGGGGCCATCTTCCTGGCATCATAGCATAATGCAACACCCCGTGCACGATATGTGGCCGCCAATTCAAATGAATAATGCTCTTTCAAAAAACGAGAAGAGCGTCGGTTGTAGACCATACACCACAAGTGACGACGGCCTCCACAAAATGTGTTTTCTGCCAATGAAATGATTAGCCTGTTGCAGTTGTATTCTATCAGTTGTATGATACACAGCTATCAAATCTTACCTTTTATTGCAGGCGCTGCCGTCACTTGTGGGTTATGGTCTGCCACTCTACGCGCTCCTCATGCGTTTTTGGAAAGGGAGGTATAAGATACCTCCAACTAATTCAGCTCATCGGATAAGTTGACAGGCTAGGGCCTCTTCCTAAGCACAAGGATGGTCAGGCTGATCTCAACCCAGCCTATTCCCAATGACTAGGGATATGTACTCGCTGCCTACGCCTTCTGGACACTGAATTCAGTCTAAACCTAAGCTTCAGAAATGTCCCGAGCATAAGATGTAAGCCTTTATAAGAGGGCATCTTGTGCACTTACATGCCTGCAAACATCGTTAGTCGAAGTCACCCAATCGATTACTGTGAAATAACGACGGGTTTAATTACCGCAGCTGTGGCTGTTCCATGCCTAACAAAGGTTGTAGGTTCAACTCCTAGAGCAGTTTGCAGTTGTGCTTTTTTCTTCACAACAGCTGGGGGACCCATGAGTACACAACAATTAAAACATTTTTTGAGTACATTACGCTTCAACTGCTGCCACGCTTATAGTCCTTTTACGCACCGAAAAATCCATTATTTTTCGTTGCAAAAATGCAAAATGCTCGCTGTTGGAAGCTCTCACGCTTCTCTCCGGCCTGCGTCGTCTACATTTCCAGGTGATAATTGTGAGCGGAATTCGAATAGATTTGAAATACTAGTCATAGGTTGCGAGTGAGCTAAAGCTGAACGGATAAAAATCAGACCAGGGTTAAGTAGCTCGTGGTAGCACTGCATGTTCGAGGCTAACTTGAAGGGGAGCTGACGATGAAAATCACATCAGTCCATTCGTAATCAATGTAGAAGAAGTCAGTGATACAGAGATCAACAAAAAATCAAGAAAACAGCATAGAACTCGAGAAGAAAGACCCCTTTTTATGCCTGTTGATTTGCTGCGATAAAGGCAGTGTTGCCACGGCGTTGTTGACCTAAACAATCCTAAACCCGCCCCATGTGCCATAGCGGCTTAGGGTTAGACGCGAGGGTCCTTTCTTGGGGTGCAGAGCGCGCGAACGGCGCCCGCGCAACCAGTGCTGATAAGGCCCTATTGGGCCGCTGGGGCATTTTCTTCGTGCGGAAGAAGCATTAGTCCGCACCTTCAAGGAGTCCACCTGCCTTTAGGTATACTTCTGCCTTCTTCGTCTTTTGACGTTATCGTGAATAGCTCCTTTGAGCTACTCAGACAAAGCTAGGTACTATGATACTAAAGTTTGCCCTGATCGACTTGTTAATGGAACGCATTCTGTCATTTGACGGGGCCGCCTTTTTAAGCGATGTTATTTGTTAATCAAAAAGATTTATCAATATAACACAGTCATTAAGAAACGGAGGTCCATTAAGCATTACTTACTTACTTGGATACTTGGATGCTCGTTGTCAGCCGATGATCCTCAGCGGCGAGCACACGCTTCCCTCCATTTTTGACGATCTTGAGCGGTTTGGGCCCAGTGTTGGCCCGCATCTTCTTGAAGTTTCTTCAGGGAGTCTCTCCATCGTGTTGCAGGACGGCCAAGTGTGCGCTTCACGTCTCGTGGATACCAGAACGTAACGCGTGTGGTCCACCGATCGTCTAGGCATAATAAAAAGTTTATAAATGTTGACAAAGCGAAGTGTATGGCGGGAAGACATACCTTCAAAAGGACAGTGGACCGCATATTCGTTGAGTTAATTGGCTGGAAAATTCATCTCCTCATAATTTACCCTATGCTTGTGTCCGACGCGATTGGCGTGACGAATCCACGTAACTCTACTAACTAAGGCAACTATTAGGTGCGATTTACCGTAGAACCCCCTCGTATAACTTCGTAGCCTCGGCCAACGCGCAACACGAACACCTTGATCGATCGGTTGCCTTAGCAATCAGTATGAAATTTCGGCTGCGCTATGCAATAGATACGGCGCATGTTAGTGGCAATGCGCATCAAATCGCGCTGAGAAATTACCCTTTGGTTTCGCGGTTAGCGGAACTGAATTCGGGAACGAGGAGAGACTCGCAGAATGCGCGAGGAAATATGTTACAGTTTCTTCGGAAGTTACGTCTCCCTAGGCTGGCTCCGTGAGTATGCCGCTATCTAAGAATAGATAGCGCCAGATTCTAAACTCATTGATGTGGCAGGTAGATGCCAAAGGAAATTTCGAAGACATAGTATGTTAATCGTACGGGGCTGCAACGTCTACTTATTGATATATACTGCATGAGAGGGCATCATATCCCAAATTCAGACTAAAAGCAGCTGCATTTCCAAAGATTTAATTTGATACTTCTGCTCATCACAGTTAGGAGCGCATGTCTGAGCCTGGGAAACACTGTCAATGAAAACTCACATATCCGTCGGCGTAGCGTTTCTCCTCCTGGGGTCAGGTCACCTAAAATTGAGACGCCGTTCATTCGCTCGGAGCAAGCTTAGGACTAAGCCTTAGGCCCAAGTCATAGGCTTAGGCATAAGCCAATGTGTAAGCATAAGCCTTAACCTAAGTCTAAACCCAAACTTAACCTTAAGCTTCAATGATCGCGCAACTGTGGTGACCTGACCCCAGGAGGAGGAAACGCACGTCCTCCCATCATCCGGTGAGGTCCAGTTCAGTACGTTTAGGCTCAGGTCATTACAGTATTTTCCTCGGCCTTCAGAGACTGTCCTCCAATGCAGAGTTCTAGTCTCCTTATCATCAAATGAGTTTTGTTTTCGGGATTATTTTCCGCTCAGAACCTTGTAAACTCGTACAGCACATAGGTTTGCCTCCACTTTTGCCCCATTGTCCCATCGTGAGGGTCGGTGCGTAAAAAAAAAAAGAATTTGGCCCACATTGACTGGCAAAATCCTCTTCCGCCTTCCCACGTGAATCTCGCTATCAGGATTGGTTTTGAACTCATTACCATATCTTCGGTTTTCCTTTGCCGTCGTTTTGAGCATTTCGAGCAGCTTTCCTATTCGGTTGAGGTTTATGTGTCTCGTGCGCGAACTGTAATTTCGCGTAAAATTCCGTGTGAATACTCTGATTTCAGTGAATGTGGAATGCGCGAATGCGAATGCTTGCATGAGCCGACCGATGGCGTGGCCGGTATCGCCAACTTGGTCAGTGATCGATCAGCTGGCCCTCACCGGTTACAAGACCAAGAATTCCATCTAACTGTGGCAATTTCAGATAATGGTCATCGGCATTTTGCCGGTGATGGCCACAATTGGAGTGTTTTTGAATTTTCTGAACATTGTTGTATTCTCATCGCAACGGAACACGGCCGCCAAATATCTTACGGCGTTAAGCTGTAGTGATGTTGGTGAGTTGGTGAACGTAATTTAGTGATTTTGTGCATGTTTTAGCTTACATTTCTTAAAAGAGTGAAGTGGGCGTAGTGGAAAATTGCGCAATTTATCGTTCGCACGATCCAGTGATCAAATCTGGGATGCATGCCATTCGCGGTAATCAAGCCTTCCATACCTCCGGGTTCAATCAAGACTGGTACCAGACTAATTTGGGCGGACAAAAAACTGCCTTGACTGCCTTCAAAACTAGCTGTGTGGGTCCAATCGCAAATTTCAAATGGCACCTCAAATCTAGACGGAAATGGTATGTGTGGCGCATCCTGGAGGGATTATTCACTTTGATTGTTGGTTGCGCTGTTTTTTAAATTAAATAACATACTGATCAGGGGCGGAAGTGGTGTAGTGGCAAGTGGCACGCTTACCACGCGAGCGGTCCGGGGATCAAATCCTGGGTCGTGAGTCGCCCGGGCCAACCAAGCCTTCCATCCCTCCGGGGTCGGTTAATTGGTACCAGACTTGTCTGGGAGGATAAAAACACTGACTTGTACATCGGCTGGCCCCCGCAAGTCATTGTATAGGCCACACATTCAAACGCCACTGCGAATGTACAAATGGAAGTAGAATGCGTGCCGCATCCCAAAAAGGGATTGATCAACGGCAAATGCTTTATCCTTTTATCCTTTTAATTTGCTTTACCATTTCAGTCCTATTTAGTTCTGGTCCTTTTTATCTTATCCTCCTCCTTATCCTTTAACATACCGATTTCATCAGTTTTTTTTTCAAGAAGTTTTATGGCTTTCTTCATGACCCTTCTCGAAAAGTTGTAACAAATTTTACTCATTGTGCCCTGCCAAATAGTTCTGGGTTCTGAAGGCTATAAATGCACTTCAACCAATGCCAGCCGATAAGCTCAACTGTCGCTAAGGTCCACTATTACTCAGAGGTTCTAGGAGTACTGGTCATTGCTCGGATTGTAGCTAATGTAACTCGTCGGACTATATCATTATCTAGGTGTTTTCGTCGCAGAGTTACTAGTTCACCCATCTCAGGGACTATTTGAATGTTTGGCGTACGTGAAGTTGCAACAATACCAAGAATAACGGTCATAATCGGATCGAGTCATGCCTAATTGCAGCTAAGCTTGGTAGGCGTTTTGATTACGATTAATTGATTTAGGTACTGTGTTGGGAGGAACATCACGGTGTGAGTGCTAGGTCAAATTGGCCACGACTTGATCTTATGCTAAGGTCAAGTCCAATTCCAAATGCCAACAAATTGGAGCTGAGTTCAAGCGCGTGGCGCATCCCAAAAGAAGATGGGAATTTTCTAATTCATAGTAACCCTTTTCGGAGAAGTACATCCTAATAGAACTTATTCATTGAGATGTAGAGGCTTTGTGATGTCACGAGATGCTGATCCTTTCCACGGCCTCCTCCAAATTGATTCATTCACTACCACACCTTTCCTGTATATAAAAATTATTGATTCGGATTCAGGACAGCCTGTCTTGTTGAATGGTGTCCCCCCCCCTTCGCAACTCAGTCCAACATTTTCTTCTCCTATATTCTGAGAAATCCCAACCTTTGACGGTCTATTGACGCTTGAATAAAGAATTAAAGGTTGAAATTTGCGTTCATAGCAGATTCTCTTCTCTGGCGCTGCGGCAGCATTCTACTTCCCTTGTACATTTTTAGGTGGGGTTTTGAATGCGATTTGGCAGATACAATGGCCAATTTGATGGGGGCAATGTAGTGCACCAATTCTTCTTTTACCATCCTGGTCAATGTCTGGGTACCAATTAGGCGGACTGCGGTAGGGATGCGCAAGGTTGGTGTGACCTGGACGAGCATCAACTCATGAGATCGACTCAGGATGGTTGGGTCGTAGTAAGAGTGCATCTTGGCAGCTACCCACTGCGCCCGCATGTCAAATCGTAATCGTGTTCGAAACTCGCAATTGGTCTCAGCACAGATGATTTCATTGCGAATTTTCTCACGTTCTTTCAATCGATATGAAGACGAAAGATTTTGAATTTTCCCGAGCAAATGCAGGGATTGCAGGTTTCTCCAATAGGCCCTGCAACGTTTTTTTTAATCCATATTGAATAAACCCATTTTTAGGTGTATGTATGGCCGGTGTGGTGGTGATATTCGCGGACTCGTTGAGAGCTCGAGCATTTGTCGTCGATCAGCTGTTTGTTTTCCTTCTACCAAAGCTGATTCCGCTTGGATTATTTTTCCAGGTGAAAACACAATATTCATCCCATTAAGGCTTTCTTTTGGGTTCAGATAGACCACGGCAAATATGCAGACAAAGCTGCAGACACAACAATAACCTTGAACCGGGAGAATTTTTATATAATTTTCAGATGCTCTCTGTTTACATCACAGTGCTGGCGGCCTTCGATTGTTACATCTCCGTATTACGGTAAGTCAGTCATTTCGTACTTCATTTCATTTAACCTTCACCATCGTCTTTAGAAACTGCCCTAGAAGTTTCCCAGTGTACAGAAATGCTATGATCCATGTGCTCAGCACATGAATAATATTTTATACTCAGTGACTTGATATTTGCTCGACATGCTCCAGCGCCATTTTCCTAAATACAAGGTCAGGCGTATGTTGGGGAATCCTCGACAGGTCGATGAGGTTTCGGGGGGGGGTCTTGCTAATTCATCGTTTTTACTGCTTTCTTGGTAAGATTCATTGTTTCTCAACTTTCATTGATTTTTCTACTTGTTGAACAACCTTAATGGTAGAGGGGGGAAGGTGGGTGTTTTTTTTTTTGAAGAAAGAATTTCGGGCGGGCTTAACAACTTTTCCTACTTCGGCTTGTGAAGAGAGTCTTTTCATGGACTTCTGCCGCTGCCGCTGGAGTGCGTATTTGAAAAGTTTTCTCGACGCCTCGCTTGACACTGCCTAAATATCCACTTAGAACCGGAACTCCACTAAATATAACTTGGAATAGGCAGAATTGGTGTAGTGGCAAGTGGCACGCTTATCACGCTAGCGTCTGGGGATATACGAATCCGCGCGCTCGTGAGTCGCCTGCGGACCAAAAACCAAGCCTTCCATCCCTCCGGGGTCGGTTAATTGGTACCAGACTTGTCTGGGAGGATAAAAACACTGACTTGTACATCGGCTGGCCCCCGCAAGTCATTGTATAGGCCACATCGCATTCAAACGCCACTACGAATGTACAAATGGAAGTAGAATGCGTGCCGCATCCCAAAAAGGGATTGATCAACGGCAAATGCTTTTATATTATTTTTATCATTGGAAACTAAGGCTAAA
>MU885029.1:0-13737 GCA_036418205.1 Ostertagia ostertagi | reverse complement strand
ATGATGTGGGCGGAGGCCCGCCCACAATGGGCGGGGCGCGCTCTGAAGTGTACAGCGTTTTCTACAAGTCCTCATAATTCGGGCCGGAGAAGTCTTAAGAGCCGGAAAAAGGTGGATAGAGGTGGGTGGAGGAGTGGAGGCCAACTGTCATCGGTGGGCGGGGCATGACCAAAGTGGGCGGAGTTTGCGACGAAAATTCATAACTCGGCTCCAAGAAGTCCCGGAGGCCGGGAAAAAGGTGGATAGAGGTGGGTGGAGGAGTGGAGGCCAGCTGTCATCGGTGGGCGGGGCATGACCAAAGTGGGCGGAGTTTGCGACGAAAATTCATAACTCGGCTCCAAGAAGTCCAGGAGGCTGGGAAAAAGGTGAGTAGAGGTTCGGCAAGGAAGGGAGGTCAACTGCTATTGGTGGGTAGGGCGTGCACCAACGTGGGCGGAGTTTGCCCTAAACTTATAATTTAGTTCCGAGAAGTCCAGGAGACCGGGAAAAGAGTGGGTCGAGTCCGACAACGCACGGGAGGACAGCTGCTATTGGTGGGTAGAGCGTACACCAAAGTGGGCGGAGTTTGCGACGGAAATTCATAACTCGGTTCCAAGAAGTCCCGGAGACCGGGAAAAAGGTGGATAGAGGTGGGTGAAGGAGTGGAGCCCAACTGCTGTTGGTGGGCGGGGCATTTCCAAGTGGGCGGAGTTCTCCACAAAACTTTGTGACTCGGCTGCAAGAAGTCCTGGAGACCGGGAGAGAAGTGGGCGAAGGAAAGGAAGTGAATTTCTAATGGTGTGCGGAGGATACACCAAAAGAGCAGGATTCGCCGCCAAAATTATAAATCGGCTCAGGATAGTTCAAAGACTGGGAGATAGGTGAGACATGCAAAGGCGGAGTTTACCACGAGGTTCATAAATCGGTCCGGAGGCAGTCCGAGGCCGGGAAAAACGGACAATTGGTTGACGATTACGGACAATTGGTGGAGGAAGGAGGGAAGGTCAAAAGCCATCGGTGGATGAAGCATGGGGCAATCGGATAGAATTCAGCTTGAAAGTCAAATATTCGAAGTGTATTGGCCAAATTCGAAAATTCACGCCGCACCATCCTATATCGCGGCAGAACTGTGCTGTGCGCGCAATGCGTGCGGCGCCAACTGCTGACTATAAGTTGTTATGGTGAAACTCCAGTTCGGGGGGGCCACTCCATTTTTTCTCCAATACTCAAGATAAGGATTAGAGGGCTCACGACACGTAATCGACTCATTTAAAGTAGACTTCTGATAAAGTATCGGTGTAATGTGGAAGAAACCCTGAAATTTTCACATTTCCGCCTGCCATGACCCAAGGGAACGGTCCTGGACCAGGAGAAAGGACACCTCCGCAAAGGGCTAAGGGTGCAGGAGCTCCAGGGTGGATCACCTGTGCAGAAAAGTGGATGGGATGTGGGCAGGTAGTGTGGAATGTAGGACATCCACCGGTCCTTATCAAAAGTACGCTCGAAATGAGTCGTTCACTTATTATCTTATCCGTAGTGTTCGATAGCCCAAAGAACTGCTCTCTAGTACTACGGATAAGATAGCAATGGAGTGGCCCCCCCGAACTGGAGTTTCACCCTTGTATGATTATTTTTAGTGGTTTCCGAAATCCCCTTGGGTACCCTCATAGATTTGCCTATGGTACCCACGCAAAGGAAGACAAGATTGTTGTGACTCTGCTTTCAGAGCACCAGAGCTTTCTTGAAGACCTCTTCATGATATCTTCGCATTGATTTCCATGATTTTATCGATAAAAATCAATGGAGGGTTGCCCAAAGCACTGATACTGCTCCAAATCATCAAACTTTCAGCGAACGGAATTCTTGCAGGTATTCTCCAATTACAAATGTTCTCAAGAGCTGAGCGAGGTGATTCAAGAGTTTTTAGCTGCTTGAATGGGGAATTTTTTCGTCAAACCAGAGGACTCTCCAGCTTCGCCGCACCATGGACTCAATGTCGAAACTAATTCGGATCTATATCAAAGCAGAGGTTCCGGGGCGGCACACTACTAAAACATGTAGGTAACCTTCAAAGACACTGGTCAATACCTAATTGGCGTGTTATTTTGTTGAAAAATTATGAAAAGCAATGAGAAACGTTATCGGGGAAAAGAAGCAAGAAGAAGAAAAACAAAAATTTCCTTTGTGGCGACAGCCGTGGTATGGCGAGAAAACTCAGCGGTGTAAGAAGAGGGAAACGCGGGAAAAGAGCATGTTGCACGCAAGGGGGCGCAAACGCAACGTACACAGTTATCTTCAGGGCTAAGTGGTTCGTGCCTCTGGTCTTTTTCTTACAATCCCAAGAACACAACTATTTATGAGGATGACAGCACGGCAGCACTCAAGGCAAGGCCACACGCCGTTGCCTCAGACTTTTCAGGTCCCTAAGCGCATGAGGTTGCGACAGCGTTGACGTGGGAGCCCCTCTTCTCACTCTAGGATAGACTAATTCCTGGCATCTGTCTCCGCTGGGCGGAAGTGGTGTAGTGGCAAGTGGCACGCTTACCACGCGAGCGGTCCGGGGATCAAATCCTGGGTCGTGAGTCGCCCGGGCCAACCAAGCCTTCCATCCCTCCGGGGTCGGTTAATTGGTACCAGACTTGTCTGGGAGGATAAAAACAAGTCATTGTATAGGCCACATCGCATTCAAACGCCACTGCGAATGTACAAATGGAAGTAGAATGCGTGCCGCATCCCAAAAAGGGATTGATCAACGGCAAATGCTTTATCCTTTTATCCTTTATCTGCCTCCGCTCCGTGGCTTTTGGGGCAGAAAACGAATGTGGGGCTAACAATGTTTCGTGCTCCGATCTACCATCATTCCCAACAATTAGGAGTTTTGTACAGTTTCGTTCCAAGGATGCTGAGTTATGAGCAAGCGCTTCGCCCTATGTGGAGCAACCTGCATCCACTACATCTGAAGCAGTCGTGCTACCAATTGCACCACCATGACCGAATTTCCTATAGCCATTCAGAACTTGAGCTGGTAATGTTTCAGGCCTCCGGAGCGCGGAGTACAATCACATTTCCGTTCAATCTACGGTCTTGAATAGGAACACGAACGCGTAACGCCGATCAAAAGGTGTGATCACTGCCGAAGAAAGTTCTCTTTGTGTCCTGTTTTATTTTCGCTCACACAGTGAGGAAAGTCCAATTGTATGATTTTGAGATGACTAATACTCTTTTGGGCTCTCCCCTCCTTGAAACATCATCGAGCAAGTGTAAGGGATCTCTCGTTTAGCTTGTGAGCAGTTGTCGAAGTTCGATGACTAGGGAATAAATCAGTTTTTAATGACAAATTCGCATAGGCTCCCGTGCCCAAAAGCGTGCAGTAACAGCGAGAAGCGGTTTAGTAAAACTGTATTTTTATTGATTTCTCACTTGCTGTCGGTGAAAACATATCATAAGGTTGAATTTTCATTGCCTTACAAAAAAAATTAAATAGCTCGATCCCCAATCTGCGATGAAGTGCAACCCAAAAGCTGGGTTATCTCTGAAAGTTTTCGCCGATTTTCAAAGCGCATATCACAGTTAAAACAATGCATTTTCGATCGAAAAAGCTATTACAATCCCTATACATTTGCCTACAAGAAGAGTGTTCAATTGGTTTGGATGTTGAAAATGCTGGAGTTCTGTAGGCGAAGGAAGTTGGCTATGGTCGTTTCACCTATCATCTGGAATTCAATGTTTGATCTCTTTGAAAAGGTCATCCGGGTGCCTGGAAAAGTGGCAGTTGAAAAAGGTCCGTGTGTCAAGATGTTCGCAGCACAATTTTGTAGCTTAGCTAGTTCAACCTGTGCACGGCGGAAGTGTGAGATGGGGCTGCGCGCAACTGTTGGGAGAAGAGTAGATGGAAACCACTTGTCGGCTTCTTTGAACATTTTATCCCCACCAAACTTGGGGACCTCATTTCGATTATGCTTGTTTCGGGTATTGGCTCGCTCAACAATTCCATACATTTTCGGTTTGATCAAAATCCTCAGCAATTTGTCGGTCTCCGATATTCGACCTTTACCGTAATCATCTTCGAAGCTTCCGTTATAGTGAAAAAGCCTCTCAAATCACGAACGCGCAGCGTAACTTTTATGGATTCGAGGGCAAAAACCCAGATGAAATCCCGGCTTGCTTCAACACTCCTTCGACCAAATTCGAGGGGAAACAAGAAACTCGGGCACAATAGCCTGTCGAAGCCAGTATGTTTTAGGACTTCAAAAAAAGGGGGGAAAATTGTGTGGCAGTGTTAAGGTAACAACACAGTTAGACAGAGCGGAGGTGCTTTTAAGAACTTCATCTATCCAGTACTCTAAAAAGTGGTGCGGTATCTCAAAAGTTTCAGGAATGAAGCGTTCAGAAGTGGGCCACGAAAAACGGCGGAAACTTTCCGAACAGGCCACTAGGGCCACTTTGCCAGCTTTACAACAAAAGTTCTTCTGGAATAAACCATGTTCTAGGAAATGAGAACATATTCTTCACCCAACGCCTTGATTTACAGTACCGTGCAAAAAGTAAAAGTCTCGGATTACACCTCACTGCAACAGTATCATATTCGGACAGCATTGTGAGCCGATGTTTATTTCAATTCAATCGATCGTTCACAAATGTAAACAAAGAGAATGGTCAACGGTCTCCTTAGTCAGAGAGTGCCACCATTTCGAGACTCAGTGTATACAAGAAGAAGGGGCATAAATATGGTGACCAAATATTTGTGGCTCTTTTTCCAAACAGATGAGTCAGTAAACGACTGCCAATTGTAGCAGTGTTTTAATCATAACTTACAAAGGGGTTCTTTCAGGACATGGAGCGCTTTTTCGAAATGGTTTTCTGCATGTTGTAGGGGCTCATGCGAGGAACACAGAACCATGATTTTTTTCCTGAACGCCTAATGTCAAAACAGTGGTGAAGAAATGGTCCAGAGTTCGATCCCCGGTGATGACTAATTTTTGCAATATAGTTTGGCGCCCCAGATTGCCGCCAAATGGCGCCATCGTCGAGAATAGATGTCATTGTCGTGTTTGCGGCAATTTGGAGGCGCCAACATAAATTGCAAAAAGTTGACATTCCTGGGGGCGTTCAGAAAAAATGGACTACGGTTCTGTTTTCCTCGTACGAGCCTCTACAAATGCAGGAAACAATTTCGAAAGCGCTCCATATATCGAAAGACCCCCTTGTTAGAACGCAATAGTAAATACCTGTTTTCAACACTTTTTCAAAAGAAAAAAAGGGCAATGATTTCCAAAACAGACATGGACTTTTGCCCCATTAACATCAATTTAAAAGTCATGCTTTTTATGAAAAGCTTTTTCAAAGAAGCTCAGCTGTATTGCTTTGTGCAGGCCATCAGCTTCAGTACTTCATTATCAACCACACACAATAGATCGCTACATTCGAATCGCGCGAATCAGCCCGTCATTCTTTGAGCAACATTAAGTCGCCAAAGTTGGCTCGGCATCATATTTACAATAATTTTCGATCCCTGAGGCATGCCGTCTCACTGGCAAATGCAACCATTTTAAAGTGTTTAGCTAATGAAAACTTCTTGGTTATAACCGTCGTAGTACTTCTACGTCAGATTCGCTATATAAGTGGAGACGCAACGACGAGTGCACCTCCACCGATCTTTTTCGCGCGTTTGATGAACTCAAACTTCAGTTGCTTTTCTTTTGCCTGTGTAACGCTTTACAATTTCTTCTACAACCGTAAGGGGAGAAGTGGTGTCAATCAACGCGAAACTAACCCACTTATATAAGTGTTACCTTCCAAACCGGAAAACTCTGATTACGGATATCCCGCATATCTGGTCGTTCTGTGAGCCGATTCCGCTGAAATCGGTGAAGGTACGGTACTTATCTGCCTATTAATTATGTGATGGTTTAGCTGGTCTCGAAGATCTCGTAGGGTAGGTATAGACATTTGGTCGAATAAATCGTGAATTGGTTTCCACTTTTTAGGCTCCGAAGAAGGCGAAATCGCCGAAGACGTTAGCCAACGGAATCATTGTCAACCGCGTGCTGTTGAGTCAAATAAACTGGTGCTTTTTACAATATTCATTCAAGCTGTTTAGCTGAGAGCTTCCTAAGAATCTAAGGAATCACCTGAGGAAGACCGTGAAGTACAGCTTACTTTACAGTCCAATATGTGGAGCAGGGTGAAAATCGTGTCGAGGAAATAACCGCCTCTTTACGACCCCCCTCCAAAACATGGACTCTGATACGACCCCTTTTTGTCCTCTGCACATCCGGTTTCATATCAAAAAATGCTAGTTTCAGATGTGCGAGAGGGACGCAGCGCCACTGCCACGCAAATGCGGCTTGATCCAAATGCTAGATTCAATTCTGCTCAGATTAGGTTCTCCTTCTTTCCTTTAAAGACATTTACCTTTGCCACATTGGCCGGAAAGTAGAACATTGAAGGAGGTACTGCCCCTACACAGTTGAACAGTCTCGCGCTCCAGTATAGCGGCGCTAACTACCCGCGATCGCGTCGCGCGCTGTGCCTAGAGCGCGCTAGTTGGAAAAATCGTCAAATGTACCCCCTATTTTAAAGGACTATAACTTTCTTCATTGATAACCATTTCAAAAAGTGAAGGCAGTTTTTGAATGCACAAGACTTCTAGTTTCTAAATTGTGCTGAGCGTTTTTCTAAGCACACCTATTCTCGAGAGTGGGAGACGTCGAGAAATTGTCGAGGAAATTGAAATTTACATGCGAGTTCCCACTCTTAGGAAGACAGTAGCTGTCTTCATTGGCAATGCTTTGGAAATCCGACGAAAGCGTTGTAAAGTAGAAGATTCACGCTTTCTAACAGGTGCTCCGTTTGTTCCGAACGCTTTCTAGTTCGCGAGAAATCTGCGTCGAGGAAATGTCAAGGAAATTTTCGAAGCCACTCGAAAACTCTATTACTCCCTCGCCGTAGTAGGGGACTTCTTTGAACACCTTCAAAATACTTCTGTACACGTCAGTTCGATGGAGTAAATTGAAAATGATGCACTTGGCGCAGATCCATTCCGTTCTTGTATGCGCCATGCAGTGACCCCACTCGGAGTCATTGGGAAGGTGTTTTGTCCTAGTGACGACTTGCTTAAGCACACCAAAAGATATTTCCATTACTAATTAAGGATAACTCTTGTGGTCATAGTGATGTCTGATCATTCCTTTATTCATTATTTATTCCTTTCCAACCCGTTCTGATGAATGACACGCTTGCGGTTGCATTATCTGATGATGCCAAGAAGGCTGCGAATCTGCCTGTTTTGAACTTTCTACCAAGATGCTGTTTCCTCCACTAAGTTCTCGAAGCATGTGCATCATTCTAGAGTAGATACTCGCTGCCCTTTCCCTACGATTCTTTTGCAGGACGCGTTGCCTTCCTATGCCACACTGATCACTACGAACCAAACCAACACCCACTTTCCACTTGAATTTTAATTCCAAACAGGTGTAAGATATTATTGTGCATTAGGCTAATACTAATGATGACAGCAAATAAGTGGCAGCAGCACCGTTGTGTCCGTTGATGACCCTTTTGATTACGACCCCCTCCCAACTCTCATCGGAGCAAATACGACCCCCTGTCGAGGATTTCCTCGACCGTTATTCACCCTGCTATAGTGCGTCTTAGAAGCAGCGACAAGAAATTCTCGGAGGAGCTTTTGTGGTTTAGCCGGATATAGAGTCCCGTTGACTTTGGAGGATGAGACTTATTTCAACATAATAAGTTTTAGACAATACATGAGAACTGCAGTGAAAAAAATTCATGGTCTAAATTATTAAAACTTCCACATACAAGTGTTTCAGAGGATTGAAGGTGAAGAAGGGGAATGTACCTAGAGGAAGGGATGGTGGGCCATAAGGTGCGGGGTAATGCATGATTTGCAGAGAAGAATGTGTCGCAGCGGCTTTGCCGCGACGCGCCCCGCTCGCGCCGTTGCACTCCCATCGAATGGCTGACACTCGCCGTCCGACTCTTGCCGCTGTATAGAGAGCGTTAGCGTTGATTAGTTCAGCACGATGAGAATGGCCTCACAACGTATATCGAGGGGCGTGCAATGTGGCTCCGGGGTGGGGCAGCCTTCAACATTGCGTCAGATTTACGGAAACTTTTAGTTGTGGTGCTAAGCCTTGGAGAAATGATGGAATCCGAGCTGCGTAAGCAGTTTTCATGCCGCGGAATTTGTCCTAAGGCTTAAGTCCCTTAGTAGCACTTCGACCAGACTGAACCTACCGAAGGCAACATTGCGCCTCAAAGGGCAAATGACCCAACTTCAAAGGTTTCTTGCCGTTTTTTCATCTTTTTTTTTTTCTCAACTAACCTCCATCACCGATCACCTCTGCCATTATTATCAATGCGCAGTCCTTACCGTAAACTCTGCTTTGAACTCTGAAAATCCCTGATTGTGAATTATGAACAGAATTCCACAGTGCCAACAGATTCATTAATTTCCACCAAGTAAATGCATTCAATTGCAATGATCAACGGAGAGTGCAGAGGTTTGACGAGTTACGAGCATATCCTTCGTTACACGCACATCCGGAATAGCAGATAGTGCAGATCTGGAATATAAAAATATAGGAGCAAGACAAAAATTGTAGCGGTGTTATCCGCGCTTGGCGCGTGCTTCAACCCAGCCGCGATTTTTTCATCACCTCAGAAATCATTCATAATATGAAAGCCGGATCTGTAAATATTAAAACACCTACTGAGGTCACTTTCCGGTGCATTCCACATGGTGCTGCTGTGGCAGCTGGAGGGCAGTGAAGGGGGGGGGTGTTTGGGGAGGTAGGCGGAAAACCAATCCCCGGCAGGGGTGCAATTAGATTTTGATAATTCATTCCAGGACGTAAAGCGTACGCATGGAAAGAAGGTCCCGGTGCTTGACGGGCACCAACCTGGTTATGTTTATGATAAGATGATTCATCTCTCACAGCCACAATCTAGCCTTGTGCGTCAAAGACGCAGGGCTTTCTGCTTTCATTCCGAGGTGTAAGATTGTTCACACAACCCATGAGAATAAAAACACTCATTCCAAAAATACTATCCAGTCAACGCTTACTATTCCTTTTCCCCCTCTTCCCCAACACTCACGCCGAAATCAATTATTCAACAAAACTCTGGAATTTTCCGAGATCGCAAACATCAAAGTAAATGTATATGCCAACTTGGTCGAATACAAGGATATTCATGAACAAGCGTACCTGATTTGTGTCAGCACATTTCCGTTCACATGTTGCACATTTTGACCATGTCTCGTTATTTTTACACCCAGGAGCTAAACAATAGGATTGGTTTACTCAAAAGTAAATAGAAACATGTTGTTCTCAGCTTATATTAGCAACACTTGTAGCAAAGCGTACCTAGATAGCAGTGCCTTGGCAGCACGCATTTTCCACGTCCATTGCGCCTGTAACCAGACTTACAGGTACAACCTGAGGTGCATGTGGGGCCGTGACTAGCACTGCACTAAACACTTTATTCTGATTGTTATTACTATTGTTGCATTAGTGTACACAATACCTATCACCAAATTAGTTTAGAGTAAATCTGTAATTAGAGAATTCATGAAAAGGAAAGTGGTGATGCTAACCTCTTCCACTCCTCTACAAGTTGTTTGGCAATGAGGCACACATTGAGAATATACTTCGTTTGCTCCACAGTGATCATCTGAAGCATGGAAGTGTGGGGAGGAAAAAAGGGTGCTAGTACAAAGGGGCTAAAATGTGTATTGTTTTGTTGGTTTAGAGCCTCTGAAGATGATTTACACCGAAACATGGGCCCGCCTGAGACTGCTCAGGATATTGCTACCAGGCCATTTCTCATGCCCACTAATCACCTTTGCCTTAGTTCTCATGGGCAGAGCTGGGCCTTACTCAAATCGTAACTTCGCCTTCAAGCTCTCCTTTTTCACTTGCTGCGGCCTCCATCACAAATTTCTGCGCCGTTCTCCTCTATGTTTTCTTAAGAAAGGCCCATGATAATGTCTTGCAGAAGCGGCTTTGCTGAGAAGTCAGCTCTTCACCCGAGCAGCACCTTAACGTCCTCTACAGTTTCGAGGGACAACCTGGTAACGAACAAGGGAATCGATTCCTGCCTCCCTTCATTACTACTTTTGGATGAGTGCGTGTCTCCCCATTCGCTGAGAAAATGCTACACGGACTCTCTTTGGGCCCCTTTCGTCACTTCCGACCTTCCTTATGTGCCTATGGTGAGCGAATCGTCCCCGAAATCGACCTGATGGCACCGTTATGGATCAGGCACAATCGTCCCTCTCAATTTCCATTGTGCCTATCCTCACAGCCATGATTCAGTCGCTGATCTTGATTACAGCGGATGTGATCCTTCAAGGGCTCTGTCGCGATCGTGAGTACGTGAGCCATTCCTTGAACCCTTTTTTCCTCCCCTGCAGTATGGTTTGGTATCCTCCCTGAGTTCTCTGGCCTCAGCCCTCTCCACCGCGTCTTTGAAAGACATGGAACTTATGGTTAGATATTCCTGCTGTCATGAAGCTGGCAAATACTCAAAACTTCCCAGCTAGCTGTTCTATGTCCCATTCGGAATCCCTATTCGGAGAAACCCCCAGGCTGGGACTGTGATCGTCCACTCTAGCCTTCACAGGCGGTACCTCTAACAACGGACGGCGGTTCTGCGTGCCATTTCCTTGTACCGCACTAGCACTGAGAACACGCTGCTTTTGTGCTACTTTTGAACATGTTTCTTTGTGATGGAAGTATTTAGCAACCTTTTTCAAATGATTGTTGCCTCAGCAGAGGTTGAACCGGCAGCTCTCAAGGGCACAAACAAGAACCTCAACTCAATAACCATTCGAGCTATTGCCTACATTTCGCTTTCCCAACACGCTGCCCGAAATCTAAACTTGGTTGAAAATATCCCAAGCCTCAGAAGTCAAATTTCATTGGAAGGGAAAGTATTTGATGAATTTATGAATTTTTAATGGAATGACCTACGTTGAGTTGTGTTCGATGGAGATATCGTTATGTGCAAGGGTTGAGGCGATGTAGTAGTGTTCAACTGATGTACATCTAAACAAGGCATTCAAAATCAGGTTAAGTGGCATATTATGATAAACTGGTATGTGAAAGATGGCTTGTATGCCTACTATTCGAAGGAACGGCACTCACCGCAACCCAGGAAACCCTAGCACTGGCAACATGGTCGGGACGAGGCCTGCCTCCAAGGATTAATCATTCGGTGATTAGGTAAATGTTGACAGTATCATTACCATATTTTGCTCTTCATTCCAAAAAAAAAGAGTTATTTTAACCCCTTCGGCCCTGGCGGTGGCAATTGCCACCATCAAATTCCCGAACACGTTGCATTGCCGCTGAAACAGCATGGTTTTTCTAATCCTGCTAGAAGTTGCTTCAGTCAACCTTCCCCTTTCTAATTATGACGCTAAACCTGCCATTCATTGGTGTAGGAAAGTGGGCCAATTTTGAACGCTTTAGTTTCTCGGTTTGTGATCGAGTTCCTTTAAAATTTCGCTATAATGTGCTTATGAGCTCACAAGTAATAAACAATAGCTAGAAAAACATCTCATCCCACACAGAAAAATTCGGGTCCGAGAGAGTGAAACGTCTACTCCTCTTGTTTGCTTATGTATTGCGTTGCCGATCTAAGATCTGTACATCTGCGTTGGCATAAGACCAACTATTGGGAATAGCACGTTCAAGTTCTGGCCGGACGTGTTTGGAGCGGAAATCGAACGAAGATAAAAGGGTTCATTTGCAAGGTTCGAAGCCATTTTGTCTCATTTCCTCGTGAACATGACAAACCTCACTATGCTATGGCACTGCTTTCAACGCTTAGCCACCTGCACTGTTTAGTAGTTCTGTCAGTTTCTAGCCGTCAAATGAAAATCGTATCTTGTAATCTGGTGTTCGTGTGTTATACCGACAATCGGTGTGTCATGTGGTCAAACTGCAACTTCCAAGCGGTAAACTCGCCCAAAAAAACTGACAAGATGGGGCCCTATCTTTTCGACGGATTTCTAGTTTCCTCTCCAATGCGGCAGCATTTCATACTGCAGTTACTCACTGCTTTACTTCTGCTACACTTTTACTAGTAAATTACTACTACTATCATACTTGATTGATACGGTATGATCTTACTCACTGCCTTTTAAAGAAATCTTATGAATCAACGTACGTTGGCTTGTGTTCCCCCCGAGAGAAAGAGGGTCGTTGTATTCAGTAGAATAGGTCCAATCGTAGTATTCGAATGATGTCCAGCTAAACAAGCTATCGCAAAAAGTGTGTAATTGAAAGTGTACTATTAGGTTGGAAGGAAAGTTCCTTAACACTCAATTCGCGCTCTTTCTGGATTTCTCCCGAATGCTCTGGAATCTTCCATGGGTGGTATATAGTAGGAGTGGACCGTGCTACGTACGGTGATCAAATCAGCTTTCCCAATAATGGCGTTTGCATGGCACTAAATCAACTTTTCCCGCCAGACACTCCGAGCGCTCATTCTGTAAGAGCTCCGCCTAGAGAGATCTGCCCACCAGAGGTGGTCAGGATCAGTCCCGGGATAGGCCTGGGCACGTTCTCTCACATGGCGGTTTCGGCTTGGTTTAAACGCTCCGCAGCGAAGACTTTGATCTTTCTGACGCAACACACGACTACTGCCCATTTTGACGTTTGACGGTATTTCCCACGGGTGATGATCTGTCTGGAGGATTGACGAGTACAAGGGCTTCACAATGCTAGCTGCTCGAAAAGATTGCAGAAGAGCTTCGCCGAATATAGCGACAAGTCAACCTGCTTCACGACAACGCGCAACGTCGCGGGTGTTCGGTCTCAAGCCACAAGACTCTGAAGCCAGGCAGGACCGCGGCTGCCCGTCTGCCATATTCGTCAAACCTATCTATACACCTCTTCAACCTTTCCTGCTCGCTTGCTCATTACCTGGAGAACAGGAAGCTCGACGACGTAAACGAGCGCAAATCCGACACCAGAAGGTTGTTTGGCAAAAATCTTCCTAATTTCTAATTTCTGCGGTGTCACCCAAATGCCCGAAGGTTGGCGTAGTGTTGTTGTATCTAATGGTCAATATGTTATGGATCATTGAATAAATAAAGAATAAAAAAAATAAATTCAAAAATTGAGCTACAAGTGTTAAGGAACTTTCCTTCCAACCTAATATAAAAAAATCAAGATAGTTAAATATACGAAGTTACACTACAAAATATATCATGTTGAACGTCACGTTTTCAAAAATCGAGATCAGAAGAAACATGTAACAACAAACAACATGAAACATAATGAAAATAAAAAAAAAAAACCAAAAATCACCCAGAATAATGCTTAGAAATGAACGGCCTAAATGCAAGAAAATTGAAGTGGCAGGGCCCTCTGGCTAGAAAGAATACATGTCAAAGGACTGAGAATTACTCACATGATGTAACATTCCTGATGAGGAGATGTTGTTGCTGTGTGGTTGCGTACCGTCTCTTGAATAAGAAATGATCAATCTAAAAGCTGTAGCGCACAAGTCGTGCGTCTGACTTAATTCCTTCTTTAACACATTGACGACCGCGCGCGTTTTGGCTTTTTTGGCCGTGTGGGACCGGGCCGATTTTGCGAGTGCGACCGCCGCACCTCGGATCCGTGAATTTTTATTGATAACTTTTTAAAGCACCAGTGGTACAAAAACATCTCAGTAACAGTCAATGCGTAGAAGGTAATAGAGTATATAGTGACGAAGTCA
>MU885028.1:0-10685 GCA_036418205.1 Ostertagia ostertagi | reverse complement strand
GCTGTGACGTTTTTGGCGATTTATGAGTCGCAGCTTAGTTATTCCATGGTAACCGCTGGACGTTTGCATATGCAAAATCAATAAAAATTGCAGCTCGTGAACGACGATAAGAAGTTTGCTGTCTCTTTGGATGTTTCCCAGTTCCGCCCAGAAGAACTGAATGTGCATTTGGAGGGACGTGAGCTAACCATCGAAGGAAAGCAGGAGCACAAGACTGACAACAGCGCTATGCACAGGTGAGGTTTGTTGGTTTTTCCATAGGGACAGTTCGGGAAACTCATTGATCGCTTCGGTTGTTATAGATCGTTTACCCGCAAATGGCTCTTGCCAGAAAATGTTGATCTGGAGGCGATCCGTACTCAGCTCGATGACAAAGGCCATTTGTCCGTGGAAGCGCCGAAGAATGTCGAGGGCCAGACGCAGAAGAGAACCATCCCTATAATGGCTGCTCCTAAGAAGTGAATGAAGTGTCCTTCGTCACTGTTATTGCTGCTAGTGAAAGTTCGACCTTGTTAGAGGTTATACGAATTAATCGCAGTAGTAACAGTTCTCATACGTTCAGTAATCAATGACCCGGTTTCTAAGCATCATTTTATTGTTACTTTGTCAACACAGTATGTTGTTATTCCTTTGTACACTTTGTTTACGTTATTGTCACACGCTTTAAGCATATATTTGTCCATGTGTTATTCGCCCGTATTTGTTTTGTACGTTAGCATGGAATAAATGAAGTCCAGTTTCATTCCATTGGTAAGGATCGCAGAACAGGTTTACAAAACCGTAGTTTTTAGTAGGGTGGGTTACATATTGGACTTTTGTCAGAGCTGTAGACGGTTTTGATTCGTATCAGGAATACGAAATGAATTTTTGAGGCCACCATCTGAAATCATATTCGATCAAGAATGGGTTTACCCTTTATTTCCCGCTCTCACATAAGTCGTAAAAGCAGACATTCTAAACGTCAAATCAGTGGTCATCAGAAAGCACACGCGATATCGATTTTTTCAAAACCATCGTCACGCTCGCCACAGTACTTCTTCAACCTTGATATGCACGCGGCGACAGCCATGAAAAACTGATATTACATGTGTTTCTTTACGATTTTCGTCTTCTGATATGATGCTTGTGTTGCAAGCTGCACTTAGGACGTTGACTGGGAGACAGGGTAACTAATCATAATTTATCTGGATGGAATAGAACTTGCAACAGACATGTCTTTACAGCAGGGTGATATCGGTTCGATGAAAACCTCGGCAGGGGTGTACTTGTCAGGTTTGGTCGTGGGGTGTACTCGTGGGGGGTCAGTAAACTCTGTGGCATCTTGGGCAGATAGGTGTAAAGGTGTATGTGTAGCGGTAAAGGGAAGAATTTGAAAGACACTCCTCCATCTAATCGCCGTTCCTCTCCTTAATACCTCTCGTTGAGAGTGACATGTGGTTAAAACGCTGTCGAAAAACTAACTCACCGTGAACGGAAAGCTGAGCAAAATCGACTGTCTCTCAGTCTATAGGAGTGAATGTTTACTAAATGAAGCCTTGTCAACTAATTCATGATCATAACACATTTAATCGATTTTGCAACTTCGAGTGGAGGTCGGATGCATGGCCATACTGAGACGAGATCAGAGCGACGACAATTGCCCCTTTTCTTATCGATTACGTTGGGAGAATGTATTCTAGACACAATTTGAGCTTTGCCCAAACGATTATTACGTCTGCAATGGTGAAGAGGGGAGCGGATTTTTGAGCGGCCGAGAATCCCCTCGATAGACCCTCGACGCAAATATCTCCTTAACTAGGCAATTAGAAGGAAGCTAAACATACTGTTAGAAAGCGCAAACCTTCCTACTTTCCAAAACTGTCTTCGCCTTTTCAATTGTTGCGAAATTAGAGAGATATTGCCTTTCAAGTGGCAAAAACTCGCATGAAAATTCCAGCATCCTCGACGTTCCCTCGACGGTTTTTGAGAGACTATATCTCTTCGAATGGAAGGCTTTCATAGCAATTCTAATATTGATAGTAGCAAATCTAGCTCCATCTAACCCTACCACGTGCTGTTCAAAAGGTTAGGAAATGGAGGAAAGGAACGTTTTCATCGAGGGTGTAGATTTCGAACTGGAGTCTGTGGTTTTTTCCGGCATTTCAGCAAATCGGACCCTGACCAAATCTGCTGCTTGCTGCTGCTGCAGTGCTGCTTGAGAGCAGGAATTAAGATTCAATCGCAACCCGCGCCTTGAGATTTCTGTGCATTTCTAAAGGAGCCTGCATTTGAAATTTTACAATGTTAATGCCTCGTTCTACTAGGCGTAATATTCAGGAAAATTAACAAAGTGTGCAGGGATGAAGAAATGCTATGATGAAAGAGAAGAGCGTTTACCACATTTTGTTTGAACATTTGGCGCTCATCCAGTAAGGGGGGCATCAAGTGGCTGCCCTCACCCCCACCCCCCTAGACTGCCTACACTCCCCCTGGCGCACAGGTTTCTCGAAGTACGGGACCCCGTGAGCCAGGGGGAGTGAAGCCAGTTCAGGGGGGGGGGTGAGGGCAGCATTAGACGTTGCATCACAATGCCCCCTACCGGATGAGCGCCGGATTTTTCTTTGTTTATTAGTTGGATTAATTGCGTCTGCTCTGTATTTAGGGGGGGGGTGGCTAGGATTCGATTTCAGGGTGGGTCATACTTCTGCGACGCGTACGTCCTCGACAAGATCTTCCCCTGCTTAACAGTGACCATAACATATAGCGATATGCCTCTTACAAACAAGTTGATCTGCAATTCGTACTGATGGGAGGGACTGTTGATGTTTACGTCGAATCAGTAATAATCGTGTATAAAATAGAATGGCCGTTGTCGATCGATTGCACTTTTTAAAGTGTCCAATGTAAGCCCATATTTCAACCTTCCCTCTTTCTGACCGTGATGATAATTACGTGTGGGAAAGAATAGCTTTGTACATATCTTTGGGACAACAACAAAAGTGTATATGATCATTCACGCAGTTATTTAGTATGCGTTCTCGGCGATTGTGCGCTTCTATTTATACGATAACACATCCTCGGTGTGTCGATGGCACCGCGTTGACGACAGGACTGACGTAAGGAAGGAAGATGGGTGTAGTCCAATTGGATAGGAAGCGACTTTTTTCGCGTTTCGCAGCGCGAAACATTTTTCGCTGCGGGAACCTCAGGTCCACGCTGATCACGGTGGACCCGAGGTTCCCGCAGCGAAAAATGTTTCGCGCTGCGAAACGCGAAAATTCGCTTTCTGTCCTATTGAACCACACCCAGAAAGCATGAAAAGCGAAGCAGTAATTTTAACATTCTTCTGTGTTCTACAAAGTCGTTAGTTGGTGGCCTTATTGGCGACTTGAGGTTCGATCAAGTGGCGTCATAAGCCGAGGAATATTGGCACAAGGGAAGAGGATCGAACTGGTGAAACAGAAGCAGGATCAACTATCCGTCCATTATTCAGACGAGAGGAGCGCATTTGTGGTTTTGGGGATGGGAGTCGAATAGAATGAAGTCGTATTCAAAAGATATTAAAGTGGGCCTTTTTACGATTTGCGAGAAATTTTTGCGAAGTTTTGTAAATTCCTCAGATAAATTCTATGACACTTTGGGCGGAAGTACTGTAATGGCAAGTGGTGCCACATAGCTACCCGGCGGTATAAAAACGCTAATTGACTTGTACATCGTCGTGAAATGACAAGCAGAGGTTGTGATTAATGGTAAGTACGCGGTACATCTACGGTACTCGCCGTAAAAACTGCAAAATTTACGCGAACAACGCGATTTCGCGTTTTTTTTACGTTCACCTTTCTGTAGGAATTATATGGAACACATGGTCGCAGGTGAGCGCTTCTTCTGCGGCGTGGTCCCAAACATTCAATATATAATTAATTTCATTGCATGCTCCTCTGCATGACAAATTTGTACGTCAGCTCAAGGTTTATTCGTCTTTCCCCTGTGTCTTTATTTCGCCAATCCCAACTCACTGATGAGCTCCGGGGATTGACGAAATAATAAGGTTCGTCTGAGGAAGGAGCGAAACGAACCATTTTAATTATTTTGTTTATAAAGGTTTTTTCTTTCTTTAATTAAACATGGAAGTAGTGCAAATGCGCAATCCAATTATGGGCCTTAAACTTAGGACAACTACTTATTAGAACTCAACAAGCTGAGGCTCAATATCGTTCTCGCGGATCTGAAAAACTCAATCAATAAACCGAGTACCTAACAAAAAAAAACGAAAAACGCAAATCGCGTTTTGTCCGGCTTGAATTGGCTATTTTTGCGGCATACGCGTATTAACAAAGAGCGTATCCCTTCTTCCGTCGCTTCAAAGTTTGGGATGTACTGCGCTCCCTGTTTCAGGAAACCCGAAGTCGCCGAGAGCAGACCGCATACCACAAGCGACGACGGTCTCCACAAAATGTAAATGTTTTCTGCCGAGGAATGATTAGCCGGTTGCTACCATGCAGCAAATTTAGAACGATCATTTCCCAATATTAGCTATCACCAGAACCACTAGCATATTCACCCTTTGCCGCCCGCCTCATTGCGCGTTGTCTGCACTCGACATCGGTTTCTTTTTCTTGAAATAAGGGTGCATTTGTGGATTCTGGACGGAAGAAAGTTCAGCCGCATCTAAGCGAACATACCGTATCGATACTTGACTATTTCTTTTCTCCGAAGCGGGGAAGGTGTTTTCGTATTATACATCAAATGAAGAAAACGAACGCCACCGACACATGAAATCACATCGGCGACCTTATATTACGATCCGTGGGTTTCGCCCGCCTCTAATTACATCCTCATTGGTTGTCCTGGACCCTGCGCATGGTGCATACTTACCGTATCACGACTAGGAAGAAGAGCACGAGTCGCGGCATCCCACCCCATGGTTTATACGTTCTTTGGGGCTATCTTTTCATATTGTAGACCAAAACCATCAACCTAGGCCACGCTTCGAACGCCATAATCGATCCTCTTTTGTGCCGGCTGAAATTCCCAGAAGAAAGGCAAGTGTCAGACTTTGCGAGAACACGCTAACGAATAGCGTGGTTTACTGGTGGGTACTTGGGCGCTGGCAAACTCGATTTGAGCACTTTCTAGTGTTCCATGTCCCTAAGGCAAAATAACACTAGCGTGGGTTCACTTCAAATCTCTGCGACCACGCAACTGCGCCGCCTATTTTTGCCTCCGAAACGGCTCTCGCGCGAAGTAGGCGGATGGGGAGCGCAGGGGTTGGGGGATGAGGTGAGGGTGATATGGGAATGGAGGTAAATGTGTCGGACTTCTAGTCAAAGGCACAATCCTTTGGTTCTGACCACTTCATGCTACATTTTAAATTTAATTTCTCCGATATTCCTGAAATCAACCAACCTCTCAATCCCTACCCCCGTACGCGACTTCTTCATCGATTGTTGACATTTGGCCGAAGCGCAAAAAACACCATCCTTCAAACAGAATATGCCAAGTACGGCTTCCCCTCCGCTTGTGGTACCCTAAATCTAACGATGTTAACCCTGCGCAAAGAGAACGTAATTGATCGAGAAGCCAGTCTAGGTCACATCTCCCTGAGAAGCCTGATCTCCCATCTTCACCCCTCGCGACACCGGGCTTTTGCAATCGCTGAATCACTTGCTCATCTTCACACTATGCAGGAATAAGTTCACTTTTCAGCTAACAGCCGACTATAGCCGATGTCAGACTTTGCGAATCGCGCGATTCGCTAGCGTCTGCGGTCGCGTCGCGGCCAGTGAATCACTCAATTGGCTGGTACCGCAACGCGAACCGCGGACGCTAGCGAATCGCGCGATTCGCAAAGTCTGACATCGGCCTAGATGCCAAAGCCCCGGCCAGTAGAATCACGTCGCCATTGACTATCGGCCGGTGGAAATCAACTGCTGTAATCCTCCATATCGCAAAAAATCCCCCGATAGCGTGCTCCGGCAAAATTCTAGTAGCTCATTAACGGCCAAAAAACCTGACTTATCGGCACATGCACCAAGATGAAACTGCAGAAGAGCAAAGGGAAGCGCTATGCCTTCCCGTACCCTCGCACTTACCCTCTATCTTCGGCAGCAAATGCTGGTTGAGCGCAGACCACACGACACAAGTGACAGCGACCTCCACGTAAATCTGCTGACTAGTGGTTCACGGTGACCTGATCGTTGGTTAATACTTGTCCATCCATGATGAACTGACGCATGGATTGAAACCAGCCGAATTTTTGCGCAAAAAACAGTACATTTCTGGAGCCTCTCACTCTGTGTGTGAGTCTGTACTCGACGCACATCGCCCGCCGGGTCCTCCCAGACTTCTGTCACCGTGAGGCGACGTCAGCGTTTGTATATGTCACCCCCCCCCCCCCCCCCCCCCCCGGAAGCCTCACAAGTCACACCACCCTCCCAGTACTTCCTCTTTTTCTTACCCCTCGCAGAAGGCTTATCTCTCAAAAGACTCAAAGGTGGTGCTTTCCAGCTACGTCTCCACCCTTATGGTTAACTAAGGCTCTTGTACCTGCTCGCACGGGGTCTCAGATTCTTAATCCGTAAGGGCTTAGCGTCTTACCTTAGCGGCGACCTCTAAGACATGCCACACTACTGCTGCTCTCTGCTTTCTTATCTCCTTTTAACGGCTCAGCCCAAATACAATGACGCAGCCATCTACTTTCCATCTACACCGCCTACTCTGGTGACAGAAGCCTTGCAACCCGCCCGGAGACCAAAGACTAAGACATTAATGGCAATAGATTATATAAAAAAAAAAAACTTCGGCCTTACTAGTAGGTTCTAGCAAGAATTCTCCATGACGAGCACCGAAACCCGTAAAATACCTCTACAATGATCTTTGACGCAAACTGATAATCTGGCAAAATCAACCTTGGAATCCATTGGTATTCCTTTTCAAGTCATGCTCCATTCCTATCTTTCTATTCCACCACGTGAAGAGCGGCTGACCTGCAGTACTTAAACGGTGGACGAACGCATGCATGCAAATTTCGCGCACTGCTTCCTCTTTTGTTTTCGATGGTCACCCCTTTTCAGCTGTGAACGTAGCAGAATTGGGCGCTAGTGTACTCAGGGGTGGGGCATCGCTATGCGGACGAATGGAGCCAGAGGGAGAGGATGAACTTCAGGAGAACAAAAATAGCTCACACTTAGCTCTCCCCTGATCCCACCGAGCTTGTATGGGAGGGTTGTCTCCCGTCTGACGACTCCGTAAGTTGCATCTCAGCGCCCAAGATTGTTCAAGAGGCAGGACAAAGTGTCACCATTTTCAGATGTGGTTATTGCTGTTACCACTGCTTGCAAGAGCCAGCGACGCTCCAGAATGTGCAGCAGGCATTTTCAAAAAACCGTTCATGCAGCAGAAATTGGCATTAGCGGCAAGTTTTCAATCCAATACATACATACTGGAACCAGGGTCAACCGTGCGTTGGACAAAGTCCAACGAGGGGTGGGGGGGTCGTATTTGGGGTGGAAAAAGGGGGGTCGTATTTCGCGAGGTAGCGTTAATGTTACAGTAAGGGAAGTGATGATGCAGTTGGTTGGCGCGCTAAAATTTTGCCGTTTCACGGTGTGTGTATATGCCTCCCTAGAAAATGTTGCAGTGGAAATATGGGTGAAATAGAGGGAAAGTGAGAGGATGTTTGCGGTTTGGTAGGTATATACAACCCCCCCCCTGCCAATACTATAGAATGAGCCCCATGATGGCGATGGCAGGCGAGGGTGGTGAAGGGTTGACCCTGAGGGGGGGGTCGTATCGAGGCCCTCTAGAAGGGGGAGGGGGTCGTAAAATTTTCGAAATCGGTCCAACGTGACGGTTGACCCTGCCTGGAACTGCTCTCACAAATCAGACCGCCCATCAACGTGTCCACCGGAAAAAATAGATATAGACCACTTGTGCAAAACCAGTACTTATTTAAACTACACGTATAGAAAGGGAGGCTGGGCTACGAAGAAAGCTGCAGCTGAAATTTCGCAATCTAAACCTGAAAATGAAGTACAAGAGCAACTCTGAGAGGCGCCATTTCGTTTATTTTATTGTAGGATCTGATCCTAACCAGATGGACCTTTCAAAACACGCATACATACAAACCGACACACCACCACCTACATACCTCTTCTCTTTTCTCTACTATCGATCCATTTCGTACATCTACTTTCACTTTTGGCGAAAGGAACCATACCAACTTGATCTTGGGGTGTGCCTACAAGGTACAGAGGATAGTCGAGTGGATTGGAATGTGACGCATGTGGTCAGAGCTATCTATAGAGGTGCAAATTACGGCTCCACTTAGAACAAAATTCTAAAGGAGATTGCATAATAAGGCCGATGTCGAAGACGGGAAAAACTTACCTAGTGGAAAGACAGGTGGACCCCCTAAGTGTGCGGAACATTGTGAATTCGCACCGAATGATATGCCTACGGCGATTTAGCATGGCCGCCACCGCGCCGCTATCGCCGCCGCCCGCCCATCCCCTCTCCGTCTGATTCTAGCCACCTACCACTGTAAGCGTTAGCCTAAAGGAATCCTTCCCGGAAATATCATGATTCTATCTCAGCCATAAATCGCCTTACTGGCTTGAGACTCATCATTCACAATAGGAATGATAAAGGATAAAAAAGGATAAAGCATTTGCCGTTGATCAATCCCTTTTTGGGATGCGGCACGCATTCTACTTCCATTTGTACATTCGCAGTGGCGTTTGAATGCGATGTGGCCTATACAATGACTTGCGGGGGGGGGCCAGCCGATGTACAAGTCAGTGTTTTTATCCTCCCAGACAAGTCTGGTACCAATTAACCGACCCCGGAGGGATGGAAGGCTTGGTTGGCCCGGGCGACTCACGACCCAGGATTTGATCCCCGGACCGCTCGCGTGGTGAGCGCGCCACTTGTCACTACACCACTTCCGCCCCTAAATAAAAAATGAAAATTATTGTTTCAGTAAACGATTCGAAAAATGAAGGTTCTGCTATCACTTCATTATATAAACCAGAACTTTGGTGTGTCGGTTTGTCGGTGTGTGTGTCGTTCTGTCCGTCCGGACCGACCGCTCACAAAACCAGGGAGTACGAAGGGCAACACTTCGTGATGTTGATGTCATGATCATGATAACACCCACAGCGGCTATATAAACACCGATCGAGCACACTCAGTCTCATTCTACATGGTGCTGCCGTGGCAGCCGGATGAGCGGGGGGGAGGGAGGGGAGGGGGTAGAGGGAGAGGGGTAGAGGGAAGGGGGCAAGAAAGGGGAGGCTGGAAGGGAGGGGGGAGAGAAAGAGGGAGGGAAGGGGGAGAGGAGAAAGGGAGGGAGAACATGGCGCTGCCATGCGCCGGAGAGAAGGGGTATAAGGAGGTATAACACATTCAATAGTGAGGTGGTTAATGGAGTACGTCGTGCTGCTATTCCGTGGTTCCTCCCTACCCTGTGATGCGCGCAATAGCGGGGCGGAGCAAAACTGGTTCGTTCTAATTCCCGCAGGACATCTGCCACAAATGCTGAACCTTTTTCCAACTGGGTTCACGGCAGAGCCATGCTCTAGAAACTCGGAAAATTTTCCCCCTTTAGCGGGTCCCTTACTTCCCCACATCATCCGCTAGTCTTGTTTAGCAAACTCCCTTACGATCCGTTCCGCCCACTTTCCCCGACGAAACCGCAGTTGCGAGGAGGGGGGACATTTCCGGCGACCTTCCATATGAAACGGCCGTTAGTCAAAAACCCGTCCAAACACAAACCTCTTTAAAGGAATCTTGCGCGGACCTTCCAGTCTCACTATTGAATAATCTACTCGAACCGCCGAAGCGCCCCCTCTTCCCTAAATCACAAATACGACCCCCTTGGTTCGAGAACAGTGTGAACGGACGGTTGACCCTGCCGGCGACTTCTTTCCATGCCCCGCCTTTGGCTCCACGCGACTTTTTACCCTCAACTGTCCATAGAGTGTGGTTCTCCCGAGTATGTTTCCCTTCGAAAAGCGAATCTTCGTGCGTGAACCTGGTGGTGTCTATACTGACTACAAATGACACATCATGTTGAGAAAGAATGCAAGATTTTTTCGGGGAAGGACTCCTTTAAAGAGGGCGACACCGATGAAAGTCACATTACGGGCAAGCAAGATCCCATTTCTCGGATTCTGGGTCGTTTCTTATTGTTTTTTCTTCATCCCGGCGGCCTCTGCCCTTACCTCTTATGGTTTTCTCCTGATCATCAACTAAGCTTTCAAGATATAGCATTGATTACTTGCGCGTATAATCGATATTATTATTCGCACACTCACGAATGAGGCGCGTTTCTGTTCTCTCTGACGTGGGATGACTGGCCAACTAAACTGGAAAGAAAGCCTCGATTGCTGCGCACAAAACCCCGGACCACAAAGTTGATAGCAGCGTCCGAAGCCTCCACCCGCCCAACCTTAATTTTACGATATACATATAATTTTTGATAATTTTTTTTCAGAATTACACTGATCTGGCGTAATAACTAGGAGTGGTGTGGTTCGATGACATCAATATATAAAAGCCGGATACTGTACAAGATCTAGCGGTAGACGTGTTGTAGCCGTCGTTTCGCGCTATGCTCACCTTCCACCTAAAATGGTAATCGATTTCAGGGTCTGTTATCCTATGGGGGACATCTGCTGACGCAAATCGGCTCGCTTCTGCTTTTG
>MU885023.1:0-12241 GCA_036418205.1 Ostertagia ostertagi | reverse complement strand
TCCTTCGAGCCCTCTGCGCAAAAACCGATATTTTCAATCGATATCGATCGATAGCATGTGACCTGACGAAATTTCAACTTTTGACCACTGCCCCCAATCAATACTGTGATTCCCAGCCTCCTTCGAGCCCTCTGCGCAAAAACCGATATTTTCGATCGATATCGATCGATGGCATGTGACCTGACGAAATTTCAACTTTGACCACTGCCCCCAATCATTACTGCGAATCCCGACCCCGACGGAGCCCTCTGTGCAAAAACCGATATTTTCGATCGATATCGATCGATGCATGTGACCTGACGAAATTTCAACTTTGACCACTGCCCCCAATCATTACTGCGAATCCCGACCCCGACGGAGCCCTCTGCGCAAAAACCGATATTTTCGATCGATATCGATCGATAGCATGTGACCTGACGAAATTTCAACTTTGACCACTGCCCCCAATCATTACTGCGAATCCCGACCCCGACGGAGCCCTCTGCGCAAAAACCGATATTTTCGATCGATATCGATCGATGGCATGTGACCTGACGAAATTTCAACTTTGACCACTGCCCCCAATCATTACTGCGAATCCCGACCCCGACGGAGCCCTCTGCGCAAAAACCGATATTTTCGATCGATATCGATCGATGGCATGTGACCTGACGAAATTTCAACTTTGACCACTGCCCCCAATCATTACTGCGAATCCCGACCCCGACGGAGCCCTCTGTGCAAAAACCGATATTTTCGATCGATATCGATCGATGGCATGTGACCTGACGAAATTTCAACTTTGACCACTGCCCCCAATCATACTACTGCGAATCCCGACCCCGACGGAGCCCTCTGCGCAAAAACCGATATTTTCGATCGATATCGATCGATAGCATGTGACCTGACGAAATTTCAACTTTGACCACTGCCCCCAATCAATACTGTGATTCCCAGCCTCCTTCGAGCCCTCTGCGCAAAAACCGATATTTTCGATCGATATCGATCGATAGCATGTTGACTGAAATGACGAAATTTCAACTTTGACCACTGCCCCCAATCATTACTGTGAATTCCCGACCCCGACTTCGCCCTCTGCGCAAAAACCGATATTTTCGATCGATATCGATCGATGGCATGTGACCTGACGAAATTTCAACTTTGACCACTGCCCCCAATCAATACTGTGATTCCAGCCTCCTTCGAGCCCTCTGCGCAAAAACCGATATTTTCGATCGATATCGATCGATGGCATGTGACCTGACGAAATTTCAACTTTGACCACTGCCCCCAATCATTACTGCGAATCCCGACCCCGACGGAGCCCTCTGTGCAAAAACCGATATTTTCGATCGATATCGATCGATGGCATGTGACCTGACGAAATTTCAACTTTGACCACTGCCCCCAATCATTACTGCGAATCCCGACCCCGACGGAGCCCTCTGCGCAAAAACCGATATTTTCGATCGATATCGATCGATAGCATGTGACCTGACGAAATTTCAACTTTACCACTGCCCCCAATCAATACTGTGATTCCCGACCTCATTCGAGCCCTCTGCGCAAAAACCGATATTTTCGATCGATATCGATCGATAGCATGTGACCTGACGAAATTTCAACTTTGACCACTGCCCCAATCATTACTGCGAATCCCGACCCCGACGGAGCCCTCTGCGCAAAAACCGATATTTTCGATCGATATCGATCGATGGCATGTGACCTGACGAAATTTCAACTTTGACCACTGCCCCCAATCAATACTGTGATTCTCAGCCTCCTTCGAGCCCTCTGCGCAAAAACCGATATTTTCGATCGATATCGATCGATAGCATGTGACCTGACGAAATTTCAACTTTGACCACTGCCCCCAATCAATTACTGCGAATCCCGACCCGACGAGCCCTCTGCGCAAAAACCGATATTTTCGATCGATATCGATCGATGGCATGTGACCTGACGAAATTTCAACTTTGACCACTGCCCCCAATCAATTACTGCGAATCCCGACCCCGACGGAGCCCTCTGCGCAAAAACCGATATTTTCGATCGATATCGATCGATGGCATGTGACCTGACGAAATTTCAACTTTGACCACTGCCCCCAATCAATACTGCGAATCCCGACCCCGACGGAGCCCTCTGTATGCAGTAGGACCCAGCTGCCGTGACACAGACACACACACACACACACACAGACATACTACGCCACTTATATATAGTAGGATTACTGCGAATCCCGACCCCGACGGAGCCCTCTGTCGCAAAAACCGATATTTTCGATCGATATCGATCGATAGCATGTGACCTGACGAAATTTCAACTTTGACCACTGCCCCCAATCATTACTGCGAATCCCGACCCCGACGGAGCCCTCTGCGCAAAAACCGATATTTTCGATCGATATCGATCGATAGCATGTGACCTGACGAAATTTCAACTTTGACCACTGCCCCAATCATTACTGCGAATCCCGACCCCGACGGAGCCCTCTGCGCAAAAACCGATATTTTCGATCGATATCGATCGATGGCATGTGACCTGACGAAATTTCAACTTTGACCACTGCCCCCAATCATTACTGCGAATCCCGACCCCGACGGAGCCCTCTGCGCAAAAACCGATATTTTCGATCGATATCGATCGATGGCATGTGACCTGACGAAATTTCAACTTTGACCACTGCCCCCAATCATTACTGCGAATCCCGACCCCGACGGAGCCCTCTGTGCAAAAACCGATATTTTCGATCGATATCGATCGATGGCATGTGACCTGACGAAATTTCAACTTTGACCACTGCCCCCAATCAATACTGTGATTCTCAGCCTCCTTCGAGCCCTCTGCAAAAACCGATATTTTCGATCGATATCGATCGATGGCATGTGACCTGACGAAATTTCAACTTTGACCACTGCCCCCAATCATTACTGCGAATCCCGACCCCGACGGAGCCCTCTGCGCAAAAACCGATATTTTCGATCGATATCGATCGATGGCATGTGACCTGACGAAATTTCAACTTTGACCACTGCCCCCAATCAATACTGTGATTCCCGACCTCCTTCGAGCCCTCTGCGCAAAAACCGATATTTTCGATCGATATCGATCGATGGCATGTGACCTGACGAAATTTCAACTTTGACCACTGCCCCCAATCATTACTGCGAATCCCGACCCCGACGGAGCCCTCTGTGCAGTAGGACCCAGCTGCCCGTGTGACAGACACACACACACACACACACACAGACAGACATACTACGCCACTTATATATAGTAGGATTACTCGATCCCGACCCGCGGACCCTCTGCGCAAAAACCGATATTTTCGATCGATATCGATCGATGGCATGTGACCTGACGAAATTTCAACTTTGACCACTGCCCCCAATCATTACTGCGAATCCCGACCCCGACGGAGCCCTCTGTGCAAAAACCGATATTTTCGATCGATATCGATCGATGGCATGTGACCTGACGAAATTTCAACTTTGACCACTGCCCCCAATCAATTACTGCGAATCCCGACCCCGACGGAGCCCTCTGTGTATATAGTAGACCCAGCTGCCGTGACAGACACACACACACACACACACACAGACAGACAGACATACTACGCCACTTATATATAGTAGATTTCCTACATTAGTTAGCGTTATGTTTGGTTAGCCCTTACTCTGAATTGGTATTGAGTTCTTCAATATTGATTTGTGTCTTAGAGTGTTGGTCGGCAGTGGCTGGAGGTGTGAGTTGGTGGTCCTTGGTTAGTGATATTGATTGGTGGCCTTGGCCGGTGGATGATCCACTGGCTGTACCTTATTGGTTGCTTTGAGCTTATTGATTATTTGGTTGTTGCTGGCGTTGCCGCCTTAGGTTTTGGTGCGACTGGAGTCGCTTGTATGGAGACCGCTGGAGAAGACTGGAGAAGTTGAGGAGACCGGCGAAGACCGCGAAGACTGGCCCGGAGTCTCCGAGTGCGTTATTTATACCCCCAGAAATGGGTGGTATTTATACCCGGGCCAGGGGGCGGTCCGTTGGAATGGCTGGTTGGAATGGACTGGCAGTGCGGCCAGCGGCAATTTGAACGCCGGTTTTGAGTTAGTTAATCAATAGGATGACGTGTCAAGGATTCACCTTGGTTTTCTTCGTCGCATCATGACGAAACGTCATGACACCTTCCTTGTGGTCCTCCACCGATTCCTTGACGCTCTCGTACTCGCCTGCCCTGCTCAGAAATCTAGTTTTTCTCATCGGGTGGTCCAGTGTTCCTTTCACAGGGGAAAATCAATTGGTCAACAGGCCCTTTGAAATGAGATGGAAGCTGTACACGTGTCTCTAGATCAGTGAGTTGGTAACACGTTGACCGAATCGCATGTTGGTTTTTTGCACCGCGTGGTAACAAGATGCTTTTGCGCAGCCGACTGGATCTTGTGTCACACCTCACACCCGCAAATTTCGAACGATAACCTTGGGAAGCTTCAAAGGTACGAAAACCATTTCAGCAATATTCAATGCGTAGAAAGTAATCGAAGATATAGTAGCGAAATTCCGATCAAAAAACGTGAAATGGTTAAAAAAAATTGGAATTCAAGTCCTTTTCTCTGTAGTGGATGCCGAAGCTATTTTCTATGTGGATGTGTCAAATGGAACATATATCTTTCTATTGCTTCAAGTTTGCATTACTTTCACTACCTGAGTACCCCCCCCCGAACTACAGTTTCACCCGAAATATATCCTCATACCTGCAAAGCCATGCATAATTATTTTCAGGAACGATGGCGGTTGAACTGTCTGTTCATACGAGTCGATGTGAAATGTACTAGTCCTCTGGAACCACATCATCCACCAAATGCGGCAGTGGGAGCAGGACCTTCCTCAGCTTCTGCTTCCTCTTTGATCGGAAATCAAAAATGCATTTCAGAATTTACTTCACTCACCCACTCACTTTCAGTGTACCCAAAATTTAACCTGAGTAGAGTTTGTGACTCAAGACGCCTCCAGCCGGCAAAATTCTGGGAGGGACAGGTCACTCCTTCACATGCTTTATTCGTAGCCGCTGTGCAATGTGTGTGCAGTTTCCCAGGCTAAAGTTGACTTAGATCGTGATGTTCATTGACACTTGGTATTTCCCACATTCACACATTAGGCCGATGTCAGACTTTGCCAATCGAGCGATTCGCTAGCGTACGCGGTCGTGTTGCGGCCAGCGAATCGCTTGATTAGCTGGCACCGCAACGTGACCGCTTACGTGCCATGGCGGATATTTTCTTCGATTTCGTAATATTAATCTGGCTCATTTAGTTCCTTATTCATGTGCAGTGCTGCGTAAACGATGAGCCGGTTTAGTACAGATCCATGTGTTTGTTTTGGATTCGTGAAATACCGGAACGCAAAGAAAAAATATTGTCATTGTGGGCCCTGGACTTTGGTTGCTGTGGTAATGAGAAGTCTATGTTGCCTAAACAAAGCAGTACCATCCTGCTGCGAGATGGATCCAAAAGCACTTAAATATCAGAATTTCTACGGCTTGTGTTCTGACACGAGTTCAAAGTGGTTTTCAAAGTTCTTCGTCCTTGCATTTTACCGGCTAATGAGGGGTGTTTGCGCTTTTTGATGCTTTTTGGGAAGAATCGATGCAGGCTCACCACAATGACTAGCGTAGAAGTGCGAGAAGCCTTCATAGCTGACACTTAGAATCGGTCGGCGATCACGTTTTGATTAAGTGAACGATGTTTGCGAAGACGCAGGTGGCCCTGAAGGTGTTCTGGTGGGAATTTCGGGGCCCTTGACGCGACGGTGGAAACGTCTCTAATTGGTTGACCGCTCAGGATCCGCACCGGAACGCTTCAGCCCCATGTGAAGTTGAACCCAATAAATATTCCAAATTTGAGGATGGGCGTGATTGTTGTTTCTGGAATTCATTTTTCTCTTTGTTTTCTCTTACCTGTTCTTTCCCATGACCAGTGATTAATTTTGACCTTTTGACATATCCACATATGAAGAAATACTTGAGCTTTATGCATATTTCCAACATGTTGCATATTTCCTACACGTGCCATTTTTATGTCTTTCCTTTGTCGTCCTGGTGAAGGAAGGTCATAAACTGCATTTTCGTCTAAGAGTTATAAAAGCGTGTATTGTAGATGTTCAAACACTTACCATACATATTGTTAAATGAGTATCTGTGATGAGATTATGTATTCATTGGCAGCTCAGTCAAATCACTGTGAAACCTGTATAATTCTAAACGTGTCTTTTTAATGTACGCACATAAGGCTTTATGTAATTTTATGTTATGAAGTATTTGCGCCTGGGTAGAAAATATCGCTATTAAATTATAAAGTATGAGTGATTATTTGCGATTTGTTGTTTACCTGTCGATATACACATATGCAATATCAAGGCATCGTTCAATCAAGTCAAACAAAGTAGGTTAACAAGAAGCTGCTAGTTACTTCCCTTTCAATAGTGCGTTCCCCGTTCCGGTGTCGCATCCACGGATAATCGACAGGAGGCCCGTCGCGCGGCAAGAATTCGGAGTCAGCAGAAGAGTCGCAGCGCGTGCTGTGCGATGTAGGACGTTCACGAGATGAGCCGTTCTAGACAGAGTGAGCACCCGAAGTAAGCGTAAATTACGATGTTCCTGCCGTAGTCACGTACAATGCGCATCGCATCGACGCGCTTTCTGGAATAATGGTCCTCCAACATTGAGGCTACCTTCACTCTCCAGGGGCCGGGTGCAGCAAGCTCCGGCCAGAGGATGGGTTTCCAAAGACTGTTTCTCCACTCTGGTCGATGACGTAATCCTCGTAATCAAGGATAGGGGGATGCGTCCAGAGATGCAGAGTTTCGGAGACCCATCCCCTCACCGGAGCTGCTGCACCCGGCCCAGGGTAGCAATCCAAAAATGGTCATCCTCCACCTCTCATATGTACGGCGCTCAGTGTAGTGGCGAGTTTTCTCGACGCATTCTCTCTTCGTTGAGAGAGCGCAGAGAAAAAAGAGGGCGAGCACACGTTTCACGCGTCAATGCGTCGCGCATTGTACGTGACTACAGCAGAACATTATAATTCACGCTTACTTCGGGTGCTCGCTCTGTCCAAACGGCTTGATTCGACGTACACTCCCTTTAAAAATACGAGAAAAGCGTCGGGTGCAGACCATACACAACAAGTGACGACAGCTTTTCGAATCTAATTAGTAGCATGTAGTTCATAGCGAGAACTGTTGGTTAATGATAGCTGTAATCAGTGACAATCGACGACGCCCTTCTCGCATTTGGAAGGGAGGGTTCACTGGTATATCTTATTGAACTTGACGCGAAATCAATACAGTACGCGCTGCAATTCGTCCAACGACTCTATCTTTTTGCCGCGCGAAAGGCGTCCTGTCTGGCAACCGTGCATCCACATTGAAAACACGTTCGGTAATGGTAACACTCCTCCTGACCGTTTTCGAATTTCGGATAAAAATTCAAAAACTAAAAAACGCGCATCCGTGTACATCGCCTACACATCCAATCTCGAGAACGAAAAGTGGTTTAGTGAGTGGTGATGCCGCTTGCACGTACGCACATTCTACTTCATAAGTAGTCCGGGCCAAATGAAGAGCTCCAACTTTCCAAATTGGGCACTTCCTGCCAGACTCGTCTGGGAGGAGAAAAACGTTCACTTGTACATTTGTTGTCCCCGTAGGTCATTCGGTACTTGGAACAAACTGCATTCGAAATAGCACCCCGATTTCGACGAACATTGAATGCTCGGCACATCCAGGAAAGGACGTGACCAACGTCGGCTCTATCCATCCTTTCTAAACTCCTTTTGACAACAGTTTACAGTGCATACTAGTCACTTGAGTGGCTTATGGACGCTTTAGTAACCGTTTCCGGTTTAGTCTTCAGCCTCCTGTGGCATAGTCATAACCAGGGTGAATATCGGTCGAAGATTCCTCAACGACGTGTCGAGATTTCCGTCTGATAAGCTCTTCTGCGCCGACATTCATACTCACCATGCGCGAGCCGTCTGGGTTCTCGCGCGTACGTCCACTCTCGGCATAAGTCCGCACAGGAATTCCTCGACCGTTATTCACCCTGGCTTTAACCTGTTACCCGGCTGCATGACCTCTCTAGTTATCAGGTACGTTAGAGCGAATTGTTTTCAAATGGCTTTCGACATCCTACCTTTGAAAGAGTGCTTTGCTGCTGAAATATTCGCCTGGCTAAAGTTATTGCTTTACATTAGCTAGAAACAAGATCAACTTGTAGAACTGGTATATTTTCGACATTTGCGAACAACAGAGTCATGTTCGCTGCCTGAGCGCCTTTTTCAAAGCAAAGAAAACCTCAGTGGTTATCAAGTGATCTTTGTGCGCCTAGCATCGTCGTGTGACCCTGCGAAAATTGGTATATCACACAGGAGATCTGAACATAATAAAAGAAGAGAAGCTCAAAAGAATTATGAGCAAAGGAACTAGATATAGATTGGACAATGGCATAACCAGACCAGAAGTCAAGCAAATATATGAAGACACAGTCAACAAAGCTATTTCTTATTTCAAAAACAAGTATAAGGCTAACACGCAACAAGTAGATCTTCTGCAACAATATCTACACACATGTTACCATGATAAAATAAAACCACTATTAACAAAGTGAAAACATTCGAAATAAAGGGGAACACATACCGTACGAGTTAATAAAACGCTATCAAAACAGTTATGTCTTTTGTCCCCTTGATAAAGCTAGTAATAATTATGGAATAATTTGCAAAAAATACTACTTACTTACTATAATGAAGGAAATGGGCATTACATATGATATTAACAACCACATCTATATTAATGAAAACACTAACAATACTTATGAACCAGTACAATGCGATAACAAGTATTCGTTGATACTGAAACACAAGTTCCTCTGTGTTAGAAATAATATTAATACATTTGCAGATGCGGATCTGCCTATCATATATGCGTTACCTAAACTACATAAAAATCCTATAAAGTTTAGATATATTACTGGTGCCCATAAAAGTAGCATAAAACCTCTAGCACAAGAATTACACATTATTTTCACGCACATAAAAAATCACTTCGTTAATTATGTCAAAGTAATACAAAACAGAAATAGAACAATTAAAACATATTGGTCTATAAATAACATTAATATAAGTCAAGATCTTAACAATATCACATATGAAAATCTTAAAATTTACACAGCAGATTTCGCAGACATGTTCACTAATTTAGAACATACATCATCATTAGGAACATACAGCATATCTTAAACATTTGCTTTAAGAATGCTAATAAGTCGCTAATAGCCACTAACGGCTATCACGTCTTCTATACAGATGGTGAATCAACAACTAAAGCTATAGATATTACAAACCTGCTGATTTAATATATTTCACAGATTATTTGTTAAAAAACAGTTATTGCACATTTGGCAATTATATATTTAAACAAAACAAAGGAGTACCACAAGGAGGTAATTTCAGTCCACTGTTAGCTGATCTTACCCTCTCCGTCATGGAATACAATTATGCAATAAGGTGTAAGTTTAATAAAAATAAGTTATTCATTCCATTCAGATATATGGATGATTTGCTAGTAATACATAACCAAACCGAGGATAATATTGAATACACTTGAATTAAAGAAAACACATTTAAGTGAAACATCTAGTAATTATCTGGATCTAACAATTAGTATAATAAATGACAGAGTTGTAACTAGATTGTATAACAAAACAGATGATTTTCAGTTCAAGGTCATCAGATTCCCACACAATGACACAAATATCTCCATAAATAATAAAGGCTCCGTCATATACACTGAAACACTTAGAATAGCTAACACTTGTTCTCCGTTTTTGACACATTTACTGATAAACTAACAGAATTCATAAGAGTGTTACTAGGAAATGGTTACCATGAGAACTTTATTATAACTAATGTAGTTAAGTGCTTTTATAAAAATAAGTTTATATGTTACAAATTTTCAATTGCTAATAATTATAAAAACATTAATAAGTTAGTGGAAGGAATACTTCGTCACTAAATTTCTATCTAAATGCTGGTGGAACACGTGCTAACGCCCACCTTTTACACTTTATATTTTTACATGTTCAGTAAACTTATATTTTCATTCATTTAGTCAATATACAATTCATTTCATTGCATGCTCCTCTGCATGATAAGTACGTCACATCAAGGTTTATTCGTCTTTCCCCTGTGTCTTTATTTCGCCAATCCCAACTCACTGATGAGCTCCGGGGATTGACGAAATAATAAGGTTCGTCTGAGGAAGGAGCGAAACGAACCGTATCTATTATTTTGTTTATAATGGTTTTTCTTTCTTAATTGCGGGTTCGTAATAGCATATGCCTAATTTTATTTTACCAGATTAGTCCCCCGTCAACCGCCGGGACCTTCCTTTCCTGCGCAAGCTTTCTATCCTCCGCTATGGTCCCTTCCTCCTGTGACACCAACACCTCCTGGAAGTGACGCGTATGCAACACAATGGTGTTTCATACAGTAGAAGGGACACAATCATGATATGACGGTAGATTTTTCGCTTCCCTTCCTCATCCTCCCTTCCTCTCTCCACTGCCCTCCAGCTGCCACTGCAGCACCATGTGGAATGAACGGAAGTGTGCTAAGCAGGTGTTTATATAGCCCTAAGAGTGTTATCACAACTATCCTGCTACAAAACATTGATATCTCAAATCCTGTAAGCTACCCGATTTGTTAGCGGTTTGTTTATCCCATGAGCTTCCTTCTCACTCACTTCATTTTGCGGACGGACACACATACATACACACACACACACATACAGATACACAAACCGACACACAAAGTTAGCGCTTTATATAATAGAAGGATTCTCTCTTGCCTTTTTTTTTTGAATTTTTTTCTATTATTTTGTGGTTATCTGTTGATTTTCGGTGCAGATGTAGTTGGGAAGAGGAGGGGAAAGTCGCAGTGTTTGCGCCATTCAGCGCAAAATGGGGAACCCTGAGCCAGCGAGAGTTTAGGCAATTTGGGAGGTGAGGAGAGGGGCGAGTCCCTTAAAAAGCATAAAAAGCTGAAATGGCGAACTTGCACTTCCTCACTAAGACAGCGCAAACATGTAGCGTGCCACGGGTGACTGCCCTCCCCCCCTCCCGCAAATATGTCAATGCTGACTTTTCTTGTTTTATTGTATAATTTCGCGCAGTTTGGCCGTACTCCTATTGTATCGCGTTGAACGATTTTTTTTTCACTTGCATCAAGAGTCTGATCAATGAAGAAATTTTGCAGGCGATATGGTGAATAACTTAGCGAACGGTGTTAACATTTCGACAGTCAAAAGCAAGGATGAATTGCCTAATTCGATTATTGTTACACAGGTGCCTGAGGAAGTGAGTTGTTTGGCCTCTTTTGTTTGCAATGTTTCCGGTAACGGATCTTCTACTATTGAATATTAAGCTTCTTAAACAAGAAAAGCGGCATTTTCTTAGGAACCTCCCTGTAAACAATGAGAAAGAAACCTGTGATATAATAAAAAGCTAAAGTATAAAGCCATTGATCAATCCCGTCTTGGGATGCGGCACGCATTCTACTTCCATTTGTACATTCGCAGTGGCGTTTGAATGCGATGTGGCCTATACAATGACTTGCGGGGCCAGCCAAGTCAGTGTAGACAAGTCTGGTACCAATTAACCGACCCCGGAGGGATGGAAGGCTTGGTTGGCCCGGGCGACTCACGACCCAGGATTTGATCCCCGGACCGCTCGCGTGGTAAGCGTGCCACTTGCCACTACACCACTTCCGTCTTTCGTGATATAATAATAGGAGGCATTAGTTTCGTGTAAGGAGGCCACTTTGAACTGATCTTTTAAACGCCGCTTGTTTTTTTCCTTCCAATCAGGGCTAGTAAAGCTTTGCTTCAGTGCTTAATGAGAGTAAGTAATAGTACCTCTTGACATATGGTTCTGAGTAGTTTAATCTTATTTACTTTGTGTTTCCTTTCTTCAGAAACGGTTTTATGCGATATTTCCTGTGCGCATAAAACTGTTCTGAAAACTGTGTTTCCTCTGCCGAGGTAAAAAAAAGACGTTGAGTCGCCTTTTAATGATGGTGTGGGTGGCTTATTAATTTTATTTGTAAATTGATTGTGTAGCATTATAGCTGGCCACCTGCACTGACTCTAAGACCCGAGAACAGCGTAGCCGAAGCTTTTGCTTTTTTTCTTTTTTCCCAGGTCACCATCCCATCTC
>MU885015.1:0-10250 GCA_036418205.1 Ostertagia ostertagi | reverse complement strand
TCTACTTTACTATGTTTTCTTCCACCTCTGTTGCAGGGTTTTCAAATTTTAGGCCTGCGAAATGGGAGGTCCAGCCGACAAAAATTGACCAAACCGACAACTAGCTCTAACTTTATGTTCCCTTGGGAGAAATCAATCAATGATGACCTCTACTTAGTCATGACCTCTTCTGAACATTCCACTATTAGGCTTGCCAACAAAGCACGTACATAGTTCCTTTCCAGGATTGTTTTTCAACCAGAACTCGACGGTCAAGCACCATTACCTGAGATCTAGGTCGAAATTTTTTATAGCCGAGACATTGAAAAACTAGTAGAATTTGAAGAACAAGTCATGACTAAGTTAGGAATGTACGCCTGGTTGATTTTCTCATCTTCTCGGGGGAAATTTTTTCAAAGAAATGCGGTCACTTTCGTGGACAAAACACCTTATACCTAAAATTCGAACTAATTCCCAACAAACATAAAAACAAAACAAATGAGCGAATAGAGCAGAAGAAGTGCTCACAAAAGATACACCACTTGATATAAAACAATAGCGTTCAGAGGAAGAATTTCAATTTGAAAATTGCCATGGCTTATCGGTCAGCCAGAAAACCAAATTCGAAAAGAAACACGGCAAAGCTTTTTCCAAATTTCAGCGGAATGTTCAGAAGAGGTCATAAGTAGAGGGTACATCATTGATTGATTTCTCCGAAGGGAAAATAAAGTTAGAGCTAGTTGTCGGTTTGGTCAATTTTTGTCGGCTGGACCTCCCATTTCGCAGGCCTAAAATTTGAAAATCCTTGACAAATGTGGAAGAAGAACCAGCTATTCAAGAGCAGCTATTTATTCATAGAGTAGAAATTTCTCCCCCGAATGGTATTTGGTGTGATGTAAAAACATGGGGATTCAGAAGAAAATTTTTCTGCATGATCAAAAACCTTCACTACTCATGCGACAACCTAACACATCATGCCTCACATTCGGAAGTGTCAACAGCTGCTCCAACTGTCACCGCGAGCTTGTATAATGTACTTCAGGTGAGGATGGAATCGTGAAACACTTTCCTCAGTTGCCCGTGATGATCACGAACGAGAATCACTCCGATTATTCAGCTCATTCATCAAGTTAGCTAATGTTCTAATATCTAACAAACTCTTCTTGACTGCTACATGCTATTCAAGAATGGATTCCACGATAAGGTCACTTCGGAATGGCAAACTTACCTCGTGGGAAGATAGGAGGACCCCTAAGGTTGCGGACCGACACGCAATCCGCAACGAAGGATATGCCCTGGCAACCTAGTAGTATGGCTCTCCCGCGGAGCTATCTCCTCGGTACGCCCCATTCCGAAGAAAGAGCGTTCGCTTGGGTAGTACCGATGAGAGTCGCATCAATGTGGAAATCAACAGGCAAGAAAGGGGTCTCCTTTCTCGGGTTCTCGGCCAATTCTTGGGTCCTGTACGGTTTTTTCTTCATCCCTGCACCACCGATCACCTTCTAATTTGATTTCTAATGGGTTGCCTTTTCATCGTAAAATCTGCCTTATCACCCCCACATTTCGGGAATTTTCGGCATAAAATTTCCACGAAATTCAATTTAGGTTTTGAGTTTCAACTAATTGTGAGGAATTCTGATTGCCATTGCGACTGACATGAACTTCTCTATAAAAGTTTCGCAACGTCGATGATGAGACACTCACGGAACTTTGGTGAACTCCGACTGATAAGATTATCTTAACATCAAAACAAACTTTACACCACACCCCTACGATCCCGATTACGGAACGGCGTAGGTGGTAAGCGTTTCGCAACTTGGCGCATAGTCTCTGTTATAGCATAGTGCAGTTCAATTATGCTTATGCTTCCTCACTTATGCGTAAGGATCAGCTTTTTTCTTCCTTTCTTTTGCTGGCCATTCCACATCTGTGATGCTTACGTTTGAGTGCTCTCCACCTAGCAACTGATCTCTGATTTCAGACTCTTTTCCTTCAATCACTTTCGTTGTAGTTATTCCCTGATAAGTTCTTACGCTAGTCCCTATTCTTGAAAATTTCATTAACTGCTCTCGTTAAACATGTCGTGTCGTGAATATCGGTCGAGAAAATCCTCAACGACAGCCGGTAGTATTTGCCCAGGTATTGGCGTCACATGGGGCTACGCATCTCGTGGGCAGTTCAGTCTCCGTGGATCACATGGGAACATAGATGAAGGTGTTAGCGCCAAGCAGCAAACGAAGATACGTGAAGAAACTTGATTAAGTTATCTTTGCAGTTCAACGGCTTAGTCCTCTATGCTTTATTGAGAAGGACGATGATTATGAAAGCAGTAAACGAATGAAAAGTGCACGCACGCTAAGGAACGGTGCGCACATGTCAATGATTCTGCCAAAGCACCTCTCGATCTGCTCCACTTTCTAGCCCTCGTAAAAGACCTGTTGCTTGGGCACGCTTAATCGCCAAAAAACGACATTAGAGAAGAAAAAGTCCGTGGCAAATGAAGCTGTTTCTACAGATCATACGAGCTACGCATGTTTTATACCATAACAGTTTCGTCAACAGGCATCATCATAATAACACTTTCAATACATTTCTCTGCAACTCTTGAGTGGAGGTTCGGATGCATGGTCATATTGAACGTAAGTCGGACGCGATTGCGTCCCGTCTTAATCGCTTACGTTAAAGAATTATTCCAGACAACATTCGAGTATCAACAATCAACATTGGAGTAGTGAAAGAACTTCTTAATGGTACAGAAACCGTCCGCGACTAATCCTCAACTGTAACCCATTGCGGACCGCCGTTATAATTGCATCACCGTAGGTTTTTGTCATCTCTTTTATCAGTGGCCAATAATCTATCAAAAATTTAATAACTTTGCAAATAAGTGATATATCCTGTGTCCGAAAAAGTAAAGAGTTGATTTTGCATCGAACAAAATGCTCTTGAAAAATCACAGATTACCTATCCTATCCTCCGCGTGATGGGCGCTGCTACACATGTGCGCACGCGGTCCGCCAATAGGTAAATATCTCCTCAACTAAGGGATCTGGAAAGAAGCAGAACAGACCAAAACAAGGAGCGAACCTTCCCCGTTTCAAAGCTATTTTCTTTTTTTTCAAATTCTCACGGAATAGAGAGAGATATGGCCTTTCAAGAGTGGCAAAAACTCGCATGAAAATTTCAGCGTCCTGACGCAGTTTAGGAGACCCTATCTCCCGAGTGAAGGCTTTCATGATTGTTTCAAAAACGCTGGCTGGGTATGAAAGAATCTTAGTATCTTAACCCTTACCGCACTTTCTCAATTCATGGAAATGTAGGAGTGGTACTCTTTAACGAGGGAAGGATTTGGACGGTTTCCAGTGGGGGCTCCAGCAATTTTACCTGCAGCCGCATGCTTCAAGGTACGAACACTGTAAGCCATTTATTCATATCAAGTCAAAGTGGGGGTCGTATCGAGACCCCGATTTTAGGGGAGTGGTACTACTGCGACCACGTGCTCGACAGGATTTTGAGTAGGTCGTATGAGAAAGGGCGCCACTTCTTCCGGGGTATTAGATCGCCTAGGCCAACGGAGCTTTCGTCCCGGGGTCGTTCAAATGGTCGCGAAATATCTGTGTTTGCAAAAGCTATGACTTGCCTAGACTTTCTTCTCGTCATTATATACAGCAGCTACATTTGTACCATTAGTGACAATCCATGCTTCTGAGCTTATGGAATGATAGACGAATGCATGGCGCAGCTTGAAAACTGATTCATCAAGGCCAAGCAATCCACTTTATTCGAACATCTTGAATCTCAATTGCAAAGCACATGCGACTTCTCGACATTAGGGTGATCTACCATGCTCTCAATCCTGTCTATAATGGGTATAACAAAAATTATCTGCGAATGACTATACATAGAAGAAGGGAACGCTCAGATGAATGAACCTGGTCCCTTTTTTTCTTCTTCCAACATTCCGAAGGTTATGAAGTGATGCTGGGGTAGCTGTGAGTAAACGACGCCTTCCAGCTGCGCACTTGCCCTGTCGTCGGGCCGCGCCTCTTCTGTCACACCTGTTTACTGCACCATATTGAGGCCAATCGGCTGTCACTACGCTTCACCATTGAACCTGCCGATCCCAAAGTTTGCTTGGCTCGCTATGAGAACTCCTTCTTCTTCCTTTTTGCCGATTTCGTCTTTCGAGTCTCCTGTAGATTTTGTAGTGCAAAAATCAACCCATTGAAAGGGTATTGCATAGGAATGTGTACTTCCCATCGTAAATGACTTCATAACATTTTAATGGGGAGAGTAGCTGTTATCGGCCTTTGTTCTCTATTTGTGCGCTCACATCATCAGGATTCTTTTGAACATAAGAAGGTTCCTTTTCAGTAATTCAAGACATATGATGAAGCACTTGGACCTCGCGGCTATCCTCCTCGATCTACATCGGATGCGACTAGAACTTGAGAGGTATGCTTTTGCGTGAACGTGAATCCGACTGACTTTTTCCTTTAGCGCCCTCATCGTGACATGAATAGATTTCAGTTATGTCAACTCCAAATCGAGTTTTTTTGCCGTAGATTATTCCAGTCTCAATAGAAATTTTGCAGATATTGGCCAAATCTTACTTTTCTACTTTTCTACAATCACTTTTTCCGTGACTTTTATTATCGGTGCTTTTGTTGAAACTGGCGCTCCCCCAGCCTCAATCAAAACTCCAAAGCCCGCTTGGTCTTTTGACAAGCGCTACGAATTTTTTATTAAGGTCGTCCGCCCGTTCGAGCCAGCTATTTTCACTGCTGCGTCAAGTTCACGTCCCAAAGTTTACTTGAACTATACCTTGGTTGCTGGACATCTTGCATTGATAACTTATGAGCATAGACGGGTTCTCCTAATTTGTTGGTTTAGCATTGACATTATGACTGCAACGCCACATTATGGGTTTATCAGTCACCTTGGGGCGGAAGTGGTGTAGTGACAAGTGGCGCGCTCACCACGCGAGCGGTCCGGGATCAAATCCTGGGTCGTGAGTCGCCCGGGCCAACCAAGCCTTCCATCCCTCCGGGGTCGGTTAATTGGTACCAGACTTGTCTGGGAGGATAAAAACACTGACTTGTACATCGGCTGGCCCCCGCAAGTCATTGTATAGGCCACATCGCATTCAAACGCCACTACGAATGTACAAATGGAAGTAGAATGCGTGCCGCATCCCAAAAAGGGATTGATCAACGGCAAATGCTTTATCCTTTTTATCCTTTATATCTTGTCTGTTTGCTGGAAGTGATATACGGTAATAACTTTCGAAAATATTTTAAAACAAGGAGTTCTTTCGAAAGTGTAAATGCTAGGACACAGAGACGCCGACCTTCCGGTAAGGGAGTAGATGAAACAGCGCGGAGATGAGTGAGCGCAGGCATCCCACCACGTTACTCGTTACATTTCGAGCAATGGATGCAACACGTGACTTTGTCCTGAATGACAAGGAACGCGTGCCTCATTCCAAATAGGTTGCTCATCTCCAGCAAATTGTCTGAATTTATTTTCTTTCCGCGAGACCTCCTTTCTGTTGAACTTTTTGAGATTACTTCATAAACAGCAGTGTGCATCGCACTGTATCATAACCCAAGTTGCTCCTCGAAAAAGCACTGACGTGGTAGAGTGACCTTTGGTGTACTTATGTAAGAGTTCTGGCGAGGCGCCACAACACTGATTTGGACAGATAACACGACTGTAAAACAGGGTGATAAGCGTCCACAGCGCAAATTCGAGCGAGATTCAGCAGAAGCGCTCCTCCACGCCTTCACATGCGCTTCTGCGATACTGAGAAAGCGAGCAGGGACTAGAGAGGATACAAATGTTTGCAATGTTAGGTGTAATTTGCAATGTACAAAGTTCTCTTCTGCGGCACCTCAGGGAATTTCAACCTGCTTCGTTCCATCGTTTCAAAATCTAGTTTGTCCCCCCCGCCCTCCTCAACTTATATGAACTGTGTACTCCTGAGTTAGGTTGAAGATTACCATTTCGTCTGTATTCAGGGTAAGTTGAACCACACAGCGCGTAGGGCTCAACATGTGCCGAACGGTAAATGTCATAAGGAGCGGGGGTACCTTTGACTTTCCTGACATATAAACTGAAGATCAGGGAGAGCGGAACATTGCAGATAATCTGTATTCCCGCTTAAAGCTATTAACGGCGCAATTCTGTTTGCGATTAGATTATTGCACTGACCCCTCCCGCGAAAAAGTTTGCGTAATCTGGAAAGTCGCAGAGAGGAGCCATTTGCAACCAAAATGCATAGAAAAGGCTCCAAGTGCTCAAAATATTGCAACCATGGCCACTTCAAGGAACTCCACACGCTCACAGGAAACGAAGTGCCCCACTGGCAGCAGCTCTGTGATTTCTTTTCTTTTACATAGTTCAACGATGCACTGAAGCAGCCAAATAGCATCCAGTATTCACATATGGCACCCAGTAATTGCCCCTTTTCTCCTTTGAACAATTCCATTAGAATTCTTCGAATATGTACTAGTCAGCTACGCCATGAATTAAAAAAAACGGTGAACTCGAGATTATATACCTGATTGAATGACTCACTTTCTTAATGACGTGGAAGTTTTTTCCAGCTCACTCAAGGAAAAACATAGCAAGAGGGTGAGTCAGCGCGTGACAAGTCAACAGTTACTGGTGATAAATTTACTGCTTCATGAAAGACCACAACGCAACAGTATTAGGTCGAAAGCATCCTTATCGTTTGAAGGCAAACCCGGATGGAAACCGTGGTAAGATGCGCTTTTGTAACGATGACTGAACTGCGAGGCGGCCTGAAAGTAGAAAGGAAAGCTAGAGAAATCTCTGGGATCGCTGAAGTTAAGGCTGCAACCTTCAAAAGGTCGGATGTGGAACGACGGCGAGGCAGGGTGGTCAGAGAAGACGAAACACGCGAGAGATCACGCCGTTCGAGAGAGCAGGCCGATATTAAGGTGGGTGGGAAGCGTTGCAACGAGGAACGATAGTGCACACCCGTAAGTATTAGCGCCTTGACCGAGCTGGAGTGATATAGGTAGGTACGAAACTTACAATTTCCCTCGCGGTATCTTCCCCACTGGTCGGGTTAATCCCGAGGTTTGCCTTCAAGAGCTGACCCCAGTAGTTCCCCACCCCAGTAGTTCAGAGTTGCTTGCCAAATGAAAGGGAAGGAAGCATGTGATCATACGTGGCGGTCCGCACCACAGCTTTTTTTACGAATTTTGCTGCGCTTCAAGTCCCAGCACTGTTAATGGACAAAATCGTGCTTACTCAGCACGAAAACTGATTCATTGATTATTTCTTAGTTCAGATCTTTGGAGTCGTCCGAGGAAACGCTTCTGACGCGACAAGGTAGTATCCGTGGTCGAAAGCTGCACGTATTCAACACCATACGGATGATGAGGATAAAAAGTCAATGGCAGGTCGTCGTTTGCACATTTCGGCAAAGATTGCATAGCTGATTTTGCTCCCGCCCAGTTGAAGCACATTCCACGATCTACATATGGTACAATCCCTTCCGCTTGTGAGGTAGGATGATCCCTAAGCAAACAAGTCGCGCCATTTAATGATTCCAAGCGCATAGCTAGATCTCACAATGCACGCCTTGGAAATGATACTACTCATGAAAACCCCTGCTCTGTCATACTCCTGATTCACCTATTGCCATTGTATGTCACTAAAATAAGTCTGGCAACCGTGAAATACCTCCCCAGAAAACACATTATAACGATAAGGGACCCCATGCATACCACGGGCATATCAACAGTTAACACCTAAAGGATGAATCCGCCTATTTCTGCGCTAAAGTTCGTCCCAACGGTCATGTTCTTTCACTAGATCCTTTTTGGTTCAGAGAGACTACATCAAAGAGGAGATGAACAAGGTTGTCGTCTATATTACGACATGTGGAATCCTCAGGAGAGTTTGGGAGCGATGTCGAGATACGGTAAGATTCACGTTTATTTCATCTTCTGTGCACCTCACTTATTTGATATCCAGGTTGAACTCTTGAAAGCACTCAAAATCAAAGCAGAATTTCGTGATCTCAACATTGACCCCTCTTATGCGCTGATGAATTGGGCCGATCCGAAATGCGTTTAGACACCAGGTCCGGTTGGCAAATAGTATTTTGAAATAACGCGGTCTAACATCGGCTTGAAGACACGCTGGTTTTCAAAAATTCCGAGAACAATTTCAGAGCGATCGGGAATTGTTTACTGACGGCCTTCCCAATGTATCGTTAATAAAATACTATACGGAGTATTTTCGTATTGTGGCTCTTGAGTTTATCATTCAGCTGAGAACTTTTAAAAGTATTAAATGGTTGGCGATCAACTCGACGCAAACCATGGTGCCAAAAAGCAAGCAAAATTCGGAGCTTTATAAGGCCTGCTCACTCCTCCTACATGAGGCTCCTGCTCTTACGAGATTATGATCCCTACTTGGTCACTTCAAAGGTCTAGCTAAAACCATTGTTATAGAACACTATAGGTTACCTTTTCATTTTTCATATTACTCAAAACCAAAGTAGAAAATTACGCCAAAGTAATGCAAGTTGAAGTCATTGTCATTAGTAACGATAAGTTAACCAATGCCCTTGAAATTCGATAAGCCGAAAGGGCTGCTACGCGTTCAAAGTACCGCCGGACATCTGTCACAAATGCTGGCGACGGGAATGCTTCCACTTGGTTCTTGGAGTGCCTTCACTAGAAACTCTTTCTGGCCTTTGACTTATTGCATTCACATCTTACACTTCCTATTCTATCGATTTGTCTCTACTCTCCAAAATCGCACGCTTTAACCCGATTCTTTCATTGCGTCGCCTGATACGTAGCCGCCCAAGGCGGACTTCTTTCCATGCCCCGCCTTTGGCTCCGCGCCCTTACCTTCGATTGTCCATAGAGTGTTTTTGTAAGTTTGTTTCTCTTCGGAAACTGAATCTTGTGCGTGAAACTTTGTATGTTGTCTCTAGTGATCACAACTGACATATGCGTGTTGGGAAAGAATGCAAGATTTTCTCGGGAAGGACTCCAATAAGCTCCTCGGTGTGGGAAAACAACCAAGGAGGTGATGCGCAACTGGAATCAGTAGCCAGGCGGCAAAGGAAGATGCAAGGTGTGGCCTTTTTGCGGTAAACCACGCGCTAGTTACAGCGCAGTGAGGTTCCAAACCTTAAAACCGTGAGGCTCTAGAACTGAACCGTCTATCATTGTATCGCCAGCAGCAGCTTCCTTCACCTTTCATTTCGAAAAAGCTTTCACTCCAAGCGACTGTACCTTTTAGTTTGTCTATGTGATGTGTTATCAGTCGAAGCACGATGTTTGTTGGAGCGATGTCGGCTGTCGAAGCTACGCGTCTAAACAATCTATTTCTCAGTTGTTGTCCATCTATGAACATCAACGGCATACAAAGGGGTTCCATCTTGCATGCTCTTGGCAGATTTCTTTGCTTTTTCGCCACTGATGCAAAATTTGGCTCCCCGTTTCACTCTGAACCACCCCACAAGTGATCGTAATCGCTGCCCTCAATCCATCGAAGAGTCATTACATAAAGACCGCTCCAGATCCGGAGTGTGAGCCTTAACGTGAGGAATACGGCAACGCCAAAAGCTGGGAACATTTTTTGCTTGCGTTAATTCCTATCTACATAGCTGTTCCAAAGCTGAACTGAGGTAAAGAATACGCATTCAACACCAAATTCTTCGTCGTCTGCCGCGCGGTTTTATATCTTGTGTCACGAGACAGCCTTGAATATTTCGAAGCACAAACAGAAACGAAAAATGAACGGCAGCTTCGGCACAATACTACAAGTCTAGCAGAACCCCTAGAACGCCCATTCAATGAATGTGCCTTCGTCGCATGTGAAAGAACATTTAATTATCCTCAAACACTCTCGCGCGCTCAAATAAATCACCACTGCAAGCTCAAGTGGCTTGCAGTTAATGATTTATTCGAGCGTACAAAGGCTTAATTATAATTGAGTGTATGAATGTTCAAAAGCAGCAGAGAATTTTTCAGAACGATGCCACCCTTCATTATAATGAACGGTTTGGAAGGGAACACATTGAATGAGGGACCGGAAGTGATAACAGCTGATAAGGGCTGATAAGAGGTGCAGGAAAGCAAGTGTTTACCAAATTCATGGCAGTGAGGTCTTGGTTCCATAAAGTGATGTAGAGGGTGGGACGGGAACATGTTTGGTGTGGGAAATAGAGTTGTCACGGTCGATAAGATGCCCGTCAGGCTCAGCGATGCTGCAAT
>MU885012.1:0-14911 GCA_036418205.1 Ostertagia ostertagi | reverse complement strand
TGACTTGTACATCGGCTGGCCCCCGCAAGTCATTGTATAGGCCACATCGCATTCAAACGCCACTACGAATGTACAAATGGAAGTAGAATGCGTGCCGCATCCCAAAAGGGATTGATCAACGGCAAATGCTTTATCCTTTATTTTTATGCTTTATTATATTGCATCAAATAATTTGTCTGGAACCAGCAAACTATTGAGACCCTTTTTTACGTCCATATATTCTCTGCGGATCTCGTTTGTCTTGAAAGGCGTCAACAGAGAGCAAGTCTAACCTGGAAAGTCGTTCAGGACGTGGAACGCTTTTTTTTAATGGCTTTTTGCGTGCTACAGGGGCAAGTGAGGAGAACCATTTTTCTCTGAGCAGCCCTGGAATTGCCACAAAAAACGGCAGAAAATTTTCCTTAGGAAGCGGAAGTTTCACTTTTTTAATAAACTTACAGCATTTCTAGCGTAGTATAGCTACATATTGGAAGCTTTTGTTTACTTGAAATAAGTGTTCAGACATACATGAGCATAAGAAAGAAGCAGAGTATACGCATAAAAAACGAAAGCTGTAAAAATTTGTCTTTTGGGATCGAACCATGAACACTGGTTTCTACATGTTTTTTTTACATTCTCAGAGCCGCTTAGAAAAAAAGTGACAATTCTCAGTTTCTGCCCATGTCTCTATGAAGGCGGAAAACCGTTTTTTGGAGACGCTTCAGGTTTTCTGAAAGACTTTCGTGGTGAGTCAACTTACATTTAGAAATAGAATAGTTCTGGGGAGTATTAATGTGTTGAAATGCACGAGCCAAAATCGGCGCCTATTCATAGAATATTAAACAGCTTTCCGCGGTCTGAGTAACTCCTTCTTTCGGAAAGGGTAGGAACGTCAGACGCTTCCACAAGACCGACACTGGTGTGCAAAACCTAAGAACGAACATCAATTTTCCCATGACATGTTACTGCCGAGTAACACAGCTCTATAGAACCTAACCGCACATTACCGGATCTGCATTTCGTAAAAGAACAGGAAGCAATTGAATTTCACAAGCAATTAATAAGTTGGTCACTTCATCTATCTGGTCTCTAAGTTTTGCACACCAGTGAGTTGGTCCCAGATACATCCGATAGTGAGAGGAGAAAAAATTTTTCCAGCAGCATGGGTAACTTCTTGGGTAGGAAAGAATCAGTTAACGATTGATGTAGAGGGAGACCACTCATGGTTTCAAAAGGGACCTTGAATCTTTGATCTTGGATGAAATGTTAACAGAATGGACAAGCGTTAAACAGAACCCTTTTGAAAAGCTAGCTCCGCGAATGTTACTTATATTCCAAGCTGGAATGTGGGGTTGAGGGATGTTTGTCACGCGGACAATTCTAGCGGTGTTCTCGTTCTATAAGGTCGTCTCTAACAGGATTCCGATCGGTGCCGGGTTAAAGCAGGGTCGATCTGCCTCGCCATCACTGCTAATGATGTTTTTGGTTGTCAGTGTAATTTTCAAACAAGTTCTTCATCATATCACGACCGCAACGAACAGGGCATTATACGCATCCCCTGCGTAATCGACCGCTATCGCCTTCTCGAAAATTCTTCCATCTCTTTTGTATAACTCAAATATCCAGTGAAAAGTGCAAAACTAGCTGAATGGGCTAACTAACGCTGGAGTCATTCTTAGACTACTGTCTTTTTTCTTCTTTTTTTGTGCAGCTGATACTACGGTTTTTTTTTGCAATTCTCGTTAACGTCATAGCTAAAAATCCCTCGATAAGGAGCGAATTAAAACCTCCTGAGCTACCCATCAATATGACTTGCCCTGAGACGCTTTTTCTATGCAGTTGAACAATTCCCAGCTATGTGCCGCAGTTGCTTATAGCCACGTCTGTTGGTGTAACAGTAGTGACTGGAAATTACCGTTGCCATAGTCTACTGTAGGTGAAATGATTCGGAGTCCATAGGGAAAAGGTGATCACTAGTGGTTTCCGAGCTCTTTTTTTTTATCCTAAAAACAAATATTTCCTTGAAGGTTCCTCGCTTGGGTAATCAATTCATTTCGTAACCGAATCGTCGTAAATGCTTCAAACTCCAAGCGGAAGATGAAATGCTTATTCTCGCCTTCTTCTTAGCTTCCTCCGTAAACGCTAAAAAACCGATTTCAGTGATTTGTGTAATGCGACGGGGGGCCGGAAGGATTTGGTATTTGCTTTGCTCTTTTTTCTTTTTCTTTTTATTTTTTTATTTTCTTTGTTTCCACTTTTGTTTTCTTCGTTTATGTCGCCAAGTATTTTTATTGAATTTGTGACGGAAATAAACTGGGTCCACTTGTCCATGTCTGATTAATCACAGCGGTAAGGGAAAAAAGCGATTTCAGGTTCGGTAGTGGATAGAGACTACCTGAGAAGAACAGCATGCGAAAGGAATCCGAAACTGTCAATCTGTCACGCGATAGAAGATGCCAGCCCGTCACGTGAGATTTGATCTTCGTTTTTTTTCTGCCTAACATGAACAAATCTTTTTTTTTTCTTTATTTTGAAAAACTACGACACAAAAAATCCAAGCTCCGATTACCTTCCTTTGAATGCGCCATGGCAAGCGGCTTTCATTCGATATCGTAGATCCATTCGAAGACGTAATTGGCTTAAGCCTAGAAATAATGAGTTAACTCATAGATAAATCAGCGTCTCTGCCCTTCTAGTCGAGTTTTGTATCAGGTACATACCTGATTGCGAAAGAATGGAGGACCCGGCTGGCTTAAGGGCGATTCGATCGTAGCTGCGCCTGATAGAGCTGCACTATCGACGCCCACTTGCAATCATTGAAAACCTATTTAAAGGCTTAATTATCAGCAAATTTGCGCCGCCGGGCGGGGGGGGGAATTGGATGGATGTCAATATTGAAACATTGAAACAGCAACTAATTAAACGCGGCCTGTGTTCAGAAATCATAAATATGGTCCTCATCCAAAAATCGCAGACCGGACGGGTTGATCGCCTGAAGCTGAGAAAAAGCAGGTGGTGGTCTGTTGTGTGAAGAAGTGTGCACTACCACATCATGATACTCTTCGGCAGGGGTTCGATTCCCGGCCTAGCCCATGCATTTGGCCAACACCCTATTTCACTATTGTGGCTACGGTTTCCGCCAAAATTATCGAGATTGTAAATGACCGCTGAGAAGGAAAAACTCGAACTGCTTTCCCACGGAACTGCATCGTTCCACTAGAATGGAGCGAGACACTCACAACTCTCTATGACGTTCACATTGGAACGAACTATTACAAAGAACAGGAACTGTCAGTCATGTGTCGTTAACAGAATCCTCGTATGAGTCGTTGTTTCGAGAATCGACTAAAAATCAGATTTTCTCAAGGAATAATTATCAAATTATCTCTAAACGTACCAGTTACAGTTCATCAGGTTGATGGAATATTTTGTAGCCGTACTCGTTTTGAAAAGACCATGGAAAGGAACAGTATTGAAAGTTGAAGAAACATCATCCCCATCTACCGTTCGACCCCAAACTCCAGCAGCCTGTCGACTCTGTTTTCTAAGATGGGTGTGCGTTGGGACTTCAAGAAATTCGGTGCTATCGCAATATGCGGGGCATTGCGGTGGCAAAGCATTTTGAAACCACGTAAAACATCTCCTTTTTGTTGAAAATTGGACTCAGCCTTAGGCAGGGGAGAAGAGACTCCAAGTGCGTGAGCCATTTTCATTTCTTCCCGGCTTTCCTGCCCCTCTAGGCTTAGTCCTGAAGGATGCCCCTGTATATTTCGATAGCGCCAGAAATTGTCATATATGTATACTCATCCTCTTCTCTCACTTCGGGTCGGCTAATTAGAACCAGGCTTCTTCTGAAGGATGAAGTACATTGGCATCAACGATGGCTGGTTCCGAAATTCATCGAATTTCTTGTACAGGCCAGACACGAAACGCCTTCGATTTCCACTTTGAAGCTCGCATGATGCTAAGCGGATTGAGATGCAGATTCCTAAGAGGGTGTTCGGCGTCAACATTTTAACCCCTCCCATTTTATTTCTTTATTTTTGCAAACCTCCTAGAAGATTGTCCACAATACAGTTTAGTTTCTTTCACTACATGGTTACCTGAGCTTGGTCTGACAGGCTAACTTTTCATAAAAGCAGCCCTTTCTATCCTGCGCATTCATGAAAACTGAAGATATACTGTTTTCTTCATCGAGTTTTCTCCTATCCTACCAGCTTTCTGATCCTGCGATTGCGTTTATCCCGCGAAGAATCTCGAGGGCCGGACTGCTCGCAGTGGCGCGAGACAAGGGAAAAGCAAAGTCAATGAGGCAACTCCGCAAAAATTTCTTGGAATATCCCTTTCTGAATGGGGCCAAGTTCCATAAGGGACAGGTAGAGCTTGCGCCTTCCACGGCTGTGAAGCGCACAATAAGGGCGCTAGGGCCTTGTCAGTAATTTCACCGCCATGGACTCCCATCCTATCAACTTGTAGGGTTCCTGCCCACCCATCTCGTGTAATCGTCTCTCCAAGTGGCACCCTCTCCTTTGGCAACGTAGTATCTTCTCATCTGCAACCGGCGCAATATAAGTGAAAGCTGCAGTTTTGTGCTCTTTCATAGCTTCAATCGCTTATTCTTCTGCTTTGCTTTCTTCCGCTCTCTCCACGGGTTGATTTTCCGGGGCGTGATAGTCAAAATTTTTATCATGAGACGAGCCTTAGCGCTGAACTGGGTGTGTAGGATTGGCATAATCATTGACGCCTTGACAGCAATGATACCATCCTTGATCTCTGGTCGGAAATCGAAGGCAGAACACCGAATTCCTTCTCTTTCCCATCGATTTCGATAAGAACGACCAACAATCAAACCGTCTTGCGTTGAAGGTCATGAGAACTACGTGCCCATTTCTTCTCCATTATCAGTGGCTTGACGTAGCGTTCAAAAATGAAACCCAGGTGTCACAAATTTTGAAGTTGCCATTCCCGTTTTCCGACTCCTCATGCCTGAAATCGTTTTAAACTAGGCGCGAATTTCGCCCGCATACATAGAACCTGCCAATCGACCACACCCACCCTATACCGAAATGCGCTCTTTTAGGACACCCTTCACTACCGGGTTTTGATTTTGGCAACTTTTTATGTTTTACAAAGACTACAGATCTCATCGTTGTTGAGCGGAGACTTTCCCCACACGATTCAAAGGAAGGACTTGGATAATCTAAGGGCGGCTCCCTCTGAAGGGTTATATTGGGGGAGCTTATGTACTCAAATCGCTCTACGAATTTGAGGTAGAGCTTGATGTTGTAGAGTAACAGGCTTTCCTGGTTTTTTTTTTTTTTGGTTTTTTTTTTTTTTTTTTTTCCGTACCCTTTTCTGTCAAGTTATTTCACCTACCTGCTCGGGTCGATTCGACTGAAATGTTTGGTACTTTTTACTTGCGCTAATGAAGTTCCCCTGCTAGATAACAGCTCTTTTTTAAGCTTTACAACCACAGCATTATCGGATTCTCTCCCCTTGATCCCTGTAGGATACGCCACGCACTCGAATTTTTCTCAAAATCGTAGTCATCGGAACGCCTGCTAGTCTGTACCTGGTTGGTACACGCCCAATGTCTAAGCCGATGTTGCATTTGCCTCAATGGTCTACTGTGACGGATCAAAGCGGAAGAATGGGATTATTTAGCACTAGCTTAAGAATCGATTAACATTTCTCGAGCGTGCGAATAGGGCGGCTGTTACGAGCCGCTAACTACTGCTTTCCTTTTAATTGCTGTTCACTTACGAGTAGCCGTTACGAAATATTTCATATATTTTCATAATTCTCCTCCTCTAATTCTTGCCTCCGCAGAGCATTATGAAATGATCTAATTTCAGTTGTAACGCCACCTCCTTTACCGGCTGAAGTAACTAAGGAGGCGTCGAAATGGTCCAGAAACAGCCGAGTAAAGGATGGAACTCTCGGAATTGAACGCACAAGTGTTGGAGGAGTCTCGAAAACTAAAGGTATGACACAGTGTAACTTCTATGACTTTACCGTTATGTGTTCGTTTGGACGAGTAAGGAAATCCACAGATATCATCTCCGCGCGCGTCGGCACGGCTGTGCTCACTATCTTTTGATAGGTTGCGTGTTTCGCCTGCCGATCTGTCCATCTACAAAGGGTAGCTTATATATCAGCTCTGCAAGGTGCGATGCTAAGAAGTGAAAAAGTGGGGTCGCGTCACCGCGCCAAGGTAAGTGGTCACATTCCAATCTGCAATTACGGGTGAGCCAAGCAACTTCCCTTCGTTCTGAGTACCTATTCGGCAACAAGACCTATCTAAAGTGAGCAGCTGCAAAAATACACTTGCTGGTTCTCGCTGTCATTACTTAGACTAAATTGCATTGGCAGCAAACCAATCCAAGCGACCGATGCGTGTGGCGTAAAACATTCCAAAAAGACTACTCGATCGGGCTATCCCAAGATAGGGGGCATTGCCAGCGAACACTTAAGCCAGGGAAGGTCAGAAACGTCGGGAATAATGAAAAATGTTTCAGCGGCACGCCTGAGTCCGTCTCCTTCGCCCAGCTTTAAGCATCCGTTTTCAACGAAAAAAAAATATATTTTTCACGTGGTTCGAGATACATTCTCATCACAATACGTCCGGATATTGCGACAGCGCCGACTATTCCACTATGATTCGACTATAATTACAGATATTCTTTTCTAATTTAGGACTGGCAACCATGGGGCTGTCGATCTATGCATTGTAGTGGCCTTCCTTCTGGAACACCCTAGTGAAGGAAATCAAAATTACCGACTTGCCCAACAAAAGGAATTTAGTTAAAAGGAATAGGAAAGTATGAAAGGGTCCGGCGTTGATAACTTTAATTTGATGCGCTACGCCACGCTTTCCTCTTCCGTTCAAAATCATAGTCGCATTTGACGGCGATATCTGGGTTCAATAAATCCCGAAGCCAGTCAATATACAGCCACGCTTTTGTCCTTACATATGGCTGACATCATCGAAAATGACCCCCCCCTTAACTTATGTGCTCTCAAAATGGTGCTGGTGCTGGGAAAATATTAGATGCCTTCAACTTGAAATCCAGTTCCAAGCGCCTCAAAACGTCTACTGACAACGATTCCATGAGCAGGCGTAGCCACCGCGCGACATCTCTGAATGGAGCGGCGATCTGCCTTGTCTTTCACAGATTCAAAGACTTGATTATCCCCTGAAAATAGAGCAATTTCAGGGTACTCCTGCCGCAGAGGAGGATACCGCCACTCTTCAAGCAAAGTGTTTGCGAATGGCTCCCATTGCGCAAAAGGTGACTATCCGAATCTTCAATCATTTCTTCCAGGTTTTTCACTACGCCGAATTGAACACGCTCCACTTACTAGGATTGCTTGAATTATCTGGACGTTTAGATTGATATAAGCAAAAAATGTAGTCAGCTCTCGTTCAGTGCCAAATCCTGATTGATTGTTTTCAGTTACCTTGAGCGATAAAAAAGCGCTAACAACACGCGCATGTGCGTCCGATGGCGCTGCTACTTCAACGACTGCACTAGATTCTTCGTGAAGCCGCCCACTGTATTACCGTTGGCTCAACGCCTTCAGTTCCAGGCGGTATAGTCTTTCAACGACTTCTGACATTTTCCTTCGTTACATACCAAAAAAACATGGCAGCTGAACCTTAAAGACACATTCCACGAGATGTTGTAGTATGAGCTAAACTAATAGAAAGGTGCGCTTATGCTAGAAAAGGCTATGATGGCCTCTCATTGCTGAATAGGGCCAGGAGAGAAGATATATAAGTCTTATGGTGGATCTACGCGCCCTCTCAACCTCGCACCGCCACTGGCAGCCGGCTTCAAGTGCTGTATTTCTGCACTCTATCTGTTATCTATCTAACTGCTGCAAGGAGCGACTTTTTATTTCTGAGCATGGTCCTAATCAATGTGCGGAAATCGGACCAAAAGAAGGCCAATACTATTTATGAGCATTTCTTTGCCACGTTCTTCATCTTTAGATTCACGACCGCCCTAACTATTTCATTTTCTATTTCCTACTGTTAACTATTCTGGTGTAGTGAATTGCTTCCTATAATAGAGTGTGAACTCCGGTCGTCTTATTTCCTTGCACGATAATTATGATAATCTAGTTTTATTAAAATAAAGTTGAGCTAGCATAAAATAAGCGTAGCATAGCTAATATGTGGAGTAACCCAAAAGATCTCACTAGTTAGGGCGAACTTCAAGTTCATTTAAGGTTTGGATCAGTACAAGATTTCCATTGCAATTTTCAGGTCAATTTGAACTTCGCAACAATCGGTGTTACGGGATCCCCTACTATCCAATCAATGAAGAAGGCGGAGTGGGTGTGGGCGTAACGTCTCACATCCCATTCGGATCTTGGGGCGGAGGTATTCGATCATGTCGGAAGTAATCGGGTAAGTTGATTACGGTAATTCACTTTTTTAAGCAGCACCAATTATACCATAAACACTTCATAAACGATCAGCTTTAGCTAGACTATCAGAAGCTTGAGCACAACATTAAAAAAAGGTCGTAGGCAAGGTCGTAGGCTTGTTCATAGTTGAAGCAGTTGAAGCACAGAATGGTCCCCCACGTCCCTCGCAGATTTAGAATGATGATAATCGCTACCCCTATCCTAACCTCCTATTCGCCCATTTTTGGTCACTTATTTTCCGGAAACGCAGAGTGTGAACGCAGGCCAAAGGAGTCACCCTGTTTAACGGCCAAGAATTGCTTTGTACAGAAAGTTTTTGGACCATGTGGGTAGGCGGCAGTTCGTAGCATCTAGACAAGGCTCAGGCTCACCTACACGCTGTTCTGTACAAGTGATCAAGCGATCGAACATTACTATGCTTCTCATTTTTTGAACTATGGACTCTCCTTTTCCACCAAAACAGTCGCCAATTTCCCTTGCTTTCTTGTTGGGAGGTTAAGTCAGTCAGCGCATTATGGGGAGTTGAGAGCGCACAGCTTCCGAAAGCAAAATCTTCAGTCCAATTTAGAGGAGGAGATAAGGTCGGAAGTCGAAGAAGAATAAATACGCCTATTCGGAACGCAGGCAGACCCTCAAGAGTTCGAGACCATGCGCTAACAAGACTATACCCGCGCCGCTCGCGCCGCGGCACGCCCATCCTCTCGCCGTATGGCTCTGGCCGTTCAGCAGAGAGAGCGCGTTAGCATTGATGAGGCCAGCACCAATGAGACTAGCCTAATGCGCGAATCAGTAGGCAAAGAATTTCTCAGCTTCCAGGCTGTTTTTCATGACTTTTTCCATGCCTGCTCACTAACCACCTCTACCTTGATTTCTGATGGTCTGCCTTTTCATTGTGAACTCCGCCTTCAATATATCCCTTATCAGTGTTTGCCTGAAAATTCAATTCAATTGATTTCAGTGATTACTGGTCGCAAAATCAAGAAGTCGGAGCAAATTGGTATGAAGGAAAGTACGGTTACAAGAATGGGTGGTCCGTCCCGTTGGTGCAGTCATTAGGTATAGAAGGAGGACAACATAACGTGGTGTCTGTTCCCCTTGATCGGCGAAATATGGGCAAAATTATGGTCGACAACGGATACGGTGTAAGTTTCAGCGCAGAACTGGATGCGTGGCGTATCTCTAAAGCGCCCGCCGCTTAATCCATTCCGAGATATCATCTATTAACGAACTGTTGATGCCGATTTCATGTTTAGGTTGGCCCCTACTACGGTCACAATGATCATGTTGGTATCGACTGGAAGAAAGGTGACGTTCAACACACTTTTGGTGTGGGCTCTCCGTTTGTCGGTGCTGGCTTCGATACCGGCCAGGCAGTCTCATTCCCAAGTATTGAAACGTTCATGAGAGCTGGCAGAAAATAAGTAGAACTACTTGTTTTTGTTGACACTGTAAATATGTAAATTTATATTCCCTGTACAGATTTCGAAATAATAAATTCATATTGGTATCAATGTGCAAAATTGGCTGAATGTGAGCGGTATTGTAGGTCATCTGTCCCTATTTGAGTGCTGTGTGGAAAAAAGTCATGCGAAAGATCCCCGAACACGCTTTCCTTTGTTTTTCTTCCAGCGAAAACCATGGATTCTCTTCTATAACCCAAACGAAAAGGGCCTGACCAGATACACAATTCTTGTCGGTGAAGGTCTTCGAATAATGCTCAAAAAAAGAATGTACTCGACGAACACCACCATTACCTAAAGGCACACTCCACGATAAATTTAAGTGGATCAATCTTTGCAGCATAGGTGGGTCAACAGGTGAGGTGTTTAGTAGTATAGTCGTGCCCATGAACATCCCCAGAGTGCGGTCCTGCACCTGAAAAGTATGCTATTAGGGGAGAGAGCTGTGTCGGAATGCTTACTTGTGCTTCTGCGCGGTGCGACTATCTACGTAGCGGGATCTCTGCACCATCTCGTCCGTGTTTCTTTCGCTTGTCTTCTTCCCACGGCGTTCAATATCTCTTCGTCTCAGCAGCCTGCCTTAGAAGAGCAGCGGTTCCTCAATTGCCAGTGCGTTGAGGTGGATTTTTGCTCCTTTGTTTCCGCTTTTACCTCGATCCATCTTCATTACGTGGTGAGGACTTAAACCAATCTGATCATAAGGTGGGCTCCAGCTTGTAATGCAGCGATACATAGTTCTCAGTGGTTTTAAAGGTGACATGGGGTGCTCAATGGTACGCCAATGGCGAAAAAAAAAACAGAGAAATTCTTCAAGAAAACTGAACCCCCTCGCTTGGCCACTAATTTACTCTCGAGATGCAGCTGTTCACTAGTGGGGATATATAGACCAGGACTCTTTCAACGAAATTCTTGTGGTAGTTTTCTAAAGATGTGTGGATGCGTAACCTCATCCTGAGTCCCAAACCTGAAGTTTTCCACCACTGGAACGAGTTTACCAGAGAGTAGGAAAGGTGCAGTAAAACAGCTCTCTTAGTAAACTCATTCCAGTCGTGTCGAAACAACTATCGCTTTTCGACAAAATAGCACCCCTTCTCATGCGAAGGCTTACGAGCAAGTGGGTACAAACAAACTTAGGGCGCTTTATAGAATGCCAGAAAGAGATGCACGAATAAAATTTGATCGAGGACTGCACTGGAAAAAACTTGGTCAGCAATGGCTGCGCGCAAATTACTCACAAGACAACACAGTGGCACAGTTGAAGCAAGGGATTCCCATGATGCATGGAGTCCACTGTTGAATTTAAATTTATGTATATAAAATTTGCGGCACGTTTTTCGTTGTGATGGATAGAGTGGTTCTCCTGAGTGGTCCGGCTGAAGACTAGAATGCCATTGAGATTCGTGCGTAATTCTGTATCTTATAGCGCTTGAAAGAGGTGTCCTATGATTTCCCACCGGCCAAATTTATTTGTTCTAAAAAATTATGGCTAAAATTATGGACAACTAATAAGCTGATAGCTTGAGAGTATAGGTTTTTTATAAAGAGACAAAGAGGTAAGATGGTTAAGATTTCACAGGTTGCTATGAATGATGATTCCTAGAAGCAGAGATAATTATATTTTTTGGTGGTGTCCTATGATTTTGCACCGCACTGTATCAACAGTAAGCATTGAGGAGCTTGAGCCACTTATTTCTCCCTCTTCTCTTTACCCTTGAAAACCTTCCTACCGTTCCACGGGATTGAGCGAAGGTGGCTTGAAGGTACTAAAAGGAGGCTTGTCTCCGGGAATGGCAAATGCTCTTCTTTTGTAAACTTCATGCTTCTTTTTTGAGGTTTCTGCCGAAATCGCCGAAAACTCGTAAAGAACGATTTCCGCCAACTGACCGCTTTTGACTTCCATAATGTACGACCGCCCCCCCCCACTCGCACTTTTCCAGAGTGCGTGGCCTGCGGTCAATGTCATTCCGAATCACCTCCCTTTCCCAAATCGCAAATACGACCCTCTCATTGAACTTGGACCAAAATAAGGTCGACGCTTTTTGGTTGGAAGAGGGCGGTCGCTGTCGCGCCGCGCGACACGTCCGTGTCCTCTCGGTGGGCATTATCTGAACAAGGATCCGATGAGCAAGGAGGATGTAGAGGTTGGGATAGAGCATCAAAAAATTTGCGAGGATAAACCAGGCGAGAGGGCGCAGACCCAGCCACGTAAGCGATCCTCTCCCGCTCTCTCCACCAACCACGATAGCGCGGTCCACCCTTACGAAGTCAATTATATGATATCACATTCATCGGGTCTCATCCGGTAAGAGGGGGCATTGCGGTGCACGGTCTGCTCTAATGCCAATTTGGCTCAAGGAGTCCTTTAAAGTTACGAGCTGCTATCAGCTTTTTTTTATGTTGTTTTGTGTAATGTTTGTGTATGTATGTATTCTTGTACTAGATGACATTAACGTCTACGAGAAGTGAAATTCACCTAGTTAGCAGGTCAGGACTAAGCCCAGGAGGGGGAGGAAGTCCCCCGGGGAAAGCCAAGATTGCTCACGGATCCGGGGACTCCTTCCCTTAGTCCTGAACGTCTACAATAAAATAATGTGCTTTCCATGGTTTTGAAATGCTCTAGTATTCGCTATGCCCCCTCACTGGAGAGACCCCACTCATCTTTGAAGATAAAACACAAGTTCACCTACTAACTGGCTGGGAAAGGAGCCACTTGCCGCCGCGGCCAGTTGCCCGAGATTTGTACGACGACATGGCGCCAGACCGTTGCATCTCTCAGAATTCGTTTAATACCGTCTCAGCGCCGAAGATAAGAACCTTGATTACGGAAAAGCCTCTATGCAGTACGCTGCTAACTTCGTTCACAGCCTGCCATCTTGGTTCAGTGCACTGTGGCGCACTTTACATGTGACATTTTTGCAGTTTTTTCGATGCATGTGTCTTGTAGCAATTTTCACTAGCACTTTCCAGGTTAAAGTCATGGACGGGATTCGGTGATTATGCAGAAAATGTAGGTTTCTCTCTATTTTTGATATTCAGCATTTAGAGAACAAATGTTTCAGTATTAAACCCAAGCGGAAGCGGGTCGCCTATTCTGAGCGCTTCGGAGGTGTACGCTCTTCTCGGTCGCGTAAGTATTTACTGAACAACTCACTATTTCTCAAAGATGCTCAAATATTGTAAATTAAAGTAATTAATAGTAATATTTGGCTTGACTTAGAGCCAAGTTATGAAGTGGCCTATTCACTTTATTGCCGCTTTAGTCCTTCCCCCTAGGCTGGTGTCAGAGTCCGCGAATCGCTCTACGGATCGCGAACTCTGACAACAGCCTAACGACATGAGCGCCAAGAAGCGTTTTTGGAGTAGGGGTTAGCGTTAGTTAGCAAGGTTAGGGGAATGATAACGCTTTTCATCGCTAATCAATGAAACCAGGGGCGGTATTCAATCCTTCCCCCAGGGGTTGGGGGACGAAAATCCCTTTAAATTTTCTCCGTCTTCCCAACTGGGATTGTCCTGATAAAGGGCCTAGGTTTAATGTGTATTTATATGTCACAGTAAGCATGCATTGAAAATGAAGAAACTACATCGTTAAAAACAAATAAATTTAAAGGGATTTCCGTCCCCCCAACCCCTGGGGGAAGGATTGAATACCGCCCCAGATCAACTTTTCATCGCAGTCAAATGAGACCAGATCATTCAGATCAAACATGTCTATTATATCTATCGTCGCTGAGCCACTCATTGTTGGGAACCCTCATTTGCCATTTTCTTGTTAAAATTTTCATCAATCTAATCGCCTAGTAAACGCTCCTTGTCGAATTGCAAACGCGTCACGCTAGGTTCCTTTCCCTTTCAAAGTTGTTACAGCTCAAGACGGCCCAGTATTCTAGCGTGTATTGTCACATAAGCTTAGAAAAGGCTCTGGGATTGACTCATTCGTAACATTCTGTGCCTTTCGGAATCATGGGAAACCTCCAGAATGGGACGGTTTTCCTGTACGGAAAGATATAAAAGGTCATTATAGCGCTAGTGTTCGATGAATTTGAAACAAGTCAAAAACTTTAATAGCTACTGTTCGAGGTAGAATGAGCAGCCGTCCCGATTTCAGGTACTGTCCGGCGATCGTCTGTGACCCCCTTCAGGGACAAGTCAGACTCGGTGAATTTCATTCAGCAAAATGTGGCAGCTTCGCTTAGCGACGACTACGAGACGAGACGTTCATTTTTGAATCAACTGGCTTCTTATATACAGGAAACTCGTCCTGATTCACTTAATGATGCGGCGTTTTTCGAGGAGTTGTGTCTGTTGTGAGTTATTCTTCTTAACCATTAAGTCTGGTCTTTCTATATAGCAATGTCGGCTCTCAGCTTACTCGCTTCTTCAGCTTTCTTCCTCTTTTTCTCTACCTCTTTACTATGCCATGAAGATTCGTTTTTTGCAGTCTTTGACGTCCTGTTTTCATTACTGGGTAAGGCATCACATGAGCTCCAAGTGATCACATTTCGCAGAGGTCGCCTGTAGTTATCACTGTTCCAAACGAACTGTAAAACTATGCACTGTTTATTGAATCGAAAAAGTACCATCTTGTGATAAGCAGGGCTCATTTTGCTCTCCAATCCTTCAGTTGTCCACCACAAAGCGTGTACTAGTATCGGCTAGCATCATTGGGGAGGGTACCGGAGCCACTCCTTACGTCTGCGGTTCAGTAAAACTGAATTTTTCCCACTAGGAGAGCCTCCCTTTATTCTCGGCCCCTACCCTACGCCACATCTATCGATAGTCTTATAATTTCAAGCTAAGTAGTGCCGTTCTTCATTTCACAAGTATTGAGGAACTGAGCATCTCTGTTGAATTTCAGACTTGTGCGTGTGCTCCGAGACAATCATCCTGCTATACGTGCAATGTGTTTCCATCTTCTGCGACTATGCTTGTTCACGGAAAAAAATTTGATATGCATACTAACCAGTCAAGCTGACGTTTATGCAGTACGGTGAGATTCGTTGTCGTTAGAAGTCTTCCTATCCTGTAGGTCATCGTTG